>ML108053.1:57229-69243 GCA_003697995.1 Taxidea taxus jeffersonii
ATCTTCAGCTCTGGGGGTTTCCACCAACCACCAAGAAATCCTCTGGGCGTATAAAGGACAGTGGAAAGTCCAGGGGCAAAGGGAAGAACGCAGAATGGAGACCTATGAGGCCGTTCCTCCTTCTTGGAACTATCTCCCCCCACTTCCCCGCCCCAGGGAGCTATAGCTCATTCCTCAAGTCCTGCCCAAAGGTCGCCCTCCCAACATTTCCTCACCTTCCCTTCTCCGTGCTGCCTTAGTCAAAAGCATAACCTCTCTAATATACCCTCTACTGAAGTAACTACCCATTTTACACTCAGTTGCAATTGTGGGAATTACACAAAATACCTGCCAATACAAGGTCTGGCGTAACAATGCAAGACCAGCCGCTACCATGATCGGCGCCGACGGCATCTGCTCCCGGACCCCTCTCCCCAGGCAGTAACTACAGCTACTGCTTGGGGAGGGTTTGTAATGTACCAGGAACCATTCTCAGCGTGTCAGGGTCTCATCCAGCTGGAGGTTCCAGCTTCCAGTCCTCCTGCAAGAGCCAGGGTCTGTGTGGATTCCTTTCTTTACTTCCTACAGGTATCGATGCAGTAGACAGATGGATTTTCTTAACAAAGTAAAGAGAGGAAAGTAAAAAGGCAACAAAGTCCACATGGCCATGAGTGCAAGAGATCCTATAGTTTCTGAGGTCTGTAGCGAAAGTATCTGCGCAAAGCACCCCGCCCCTATGTCCCAAATCCAGAGCTGAAAGGGCTTCCCACTCTGCGTGGACGTGATCTGCTTTCCATGAAGGAGTGTGTCTCTCTCCTCTCCTTCTATACGGTCACCTCCTCTCTTCGTACAATTCATCCACTGTTCATATCTGCAGACCCAGCTGCTATCGGCAGCCCGTCCTGGCAACCATCAACTTTGAAACTGAGCCTGAGATCTCTTCGCAAACCCCCATTTCTCCCGTTTTATAAATACTGGCTTGCGAATGTTCAATTCTTTCGAGTTGAAAGGCCACAATTAATATGAAAGACAAGTGCCAAATTTGTTCGCACTTCACCGCACTGTTCTAAGAATTCAATCAGACCCTCCCAAAATTACTCTATTTCATGGCATGTCGAAATTTTCCTCTTGGTGCCAAGTTTCAACACTTTTCCCTTTCCTTGCTTTTTCCTAAGTCAGAGATGTGAAGAGTCATTTAAAAAAAAAGAGGAGTTGAATGTCGTTAACCTTGAAGAAGCAGGACTCAACCGGGAAGGAGAGCAGGTCACTGAAGCCTGTCTGATCCCTGAACCACCTCCAACCATGGCGACTTGCAAGAGTGGCTTTGCCAGCATGAACTCCAAGTGCTTCCTTGAGCCTATCTGCTCCTGCTCCTGCTCACCGAGGGAGAAGTTCCATCACCCCAACTACAGGTGAGTTCTACCGAAGGACACCACTTCCCACCGAACTGCGGCCTTTCCGCAGTGTGATGAATCCTGTTCTCTACTCATGCCTGGAGGAGCACGGCAAACAATGCCCTGAGTTGCCCAGTCAGTACTGCCCGACTGTGAAGAGGTCAGGGCATCTGGAAGACTCAGCACAAGACAACAGCACCTGTTGTGCCCCGACAGGCCGACGAGGCAGGGCTCCCCGCTCAGGGAATTCGCGATCTCCTGTAGGAAACAGCTGTGGGCAAGTGCCACTCTACATGGCAGTCTGAATTCCTAAGGGGACCTGAGGAGGTGGCTCTTCGAAGACCTGGTTTGTCTCTGTCATAAGCATCGACGGAGCTACGAGCCTCCCTGTCATCAAGCCCTCACACTTGAATAGAAGGAAGTCACCAAGAAAAGGGAAGAGTGTGGTATGCAGAAGGCAGTGCAGACCTACAAAGATGAACAGTTGTACTGTGGGGCAGGGATGAAGGAAGCGAGGCAAGGCTCAGGTTTCTAGAGAAGGCAACGCTGGGGCTGCACTCTGACAGATAATCATTAAGAAGGCAAGCAGGAAAGGCATTCCGGGTAAAGGGGGAAGCTGGCAAGCAACGGAGGAAAGAAGCTGAGCCTGACTGGAGTCGTTTACAAGAGCAGGGGGCAGGGAAGCAACAGTGAAGCACGTGGCCAAGGGCCGTGGGAGACTTCGTGCACCTTACAGAGAAGCCTGAGCCTTCATGTGCTGGTGGATGACGGGGCCACGCTCTCACTTTGGAAGGATCACTGTGGCAGCAATGTGGATGAGGGACAGAATGGGTAGAAGACAAGAGACCAAGAGGTCAATTAGTGAGTCATTCTGATGAAGGTAAAAGGTTTTAATTCTCAGCCTCGGCGGGGATGGAAAGAAGCCATAGTAAAAGTCACTTTTTGGGGAGGGGGGCAGAACCCCTTATCTTATTTATTGGAGAAATAGCACTTTTTCTTTGGAGAACTGTACTAACTACCACTCCAGCCACTTGGTTCCCAGGAGGTACTGCCATGTTCTTATGGGGCATGTACAATCATATATTCTATATATCATATATTCTATATATGCTTGCTCAGGGGAGGAGGCAGGTGCTCGAAGTGGACTACTCAGTTCCCTAATCTCTTGGCCATAGTTAGCTGGTCCTAAAGGAGTGTCTGACTTGGGATTTTGGGATTTGGGACGAAGGAAGCCAAACCAGTCTCTCACGTGACCAGAGTTGTAAAATCTGGGACATGTTGAGTCCATGTTTCTAAACACACGAACCAGAGAAGCAGACACAACTGGACAGCAGTGAGTCAGAGAAATGAGGGGGCCCACATGGGAACGGAGACAGAGATGGGGAGATACGAAGAGGCGACTGCATGTGAACCCCAGCCACTTCCCATCCTTTAGTCCACATGTCTCAGACTCATTCCAATTTTCCAGTCCGTCTAGTTTGGGTTCTGGTCACTCTCAGCTGCTAAGACTCCCGACTACTAGCAGAAGAAGTAGACATGAGAGACGGTAAAGGAAAAGTAACCAGGCTGGGTCCCCCTTGAATATAGGACCGAAGGAAGGGTGGGAGTATCAACAGTCATGTGGGCAAAGGCACCAAGGGCGAAAACCACCCAGAGTTTCAATAAATCTGAAAGTAGGAATGAGTTTTCCCAGTCTGAGACCAATATGGTAACAGCACAGAGCTTTACATTTTACACTGTGAACGTACAAACCCATGGTGCCTAAGCAATGCAGTGCCTAAGCAATGAATGCCAACTCATTCCCATACTCCATTCTTGTCCTGTTTCATCCCGTTATCATTCAGCTCTAAAATCTGCTTCACCTGTTTTACCCGTCCCCCAACTGCCTCCTCTCTGGCAACTGCTAGCTTGTTCTCTACAATCAAGGGTCTGTTTCTGGTTTGTCTCTTTTTTCACTGTTTGCCTCTTAAATTCCTCATGTGAGTGAAATCACATGGTATTTGTCTTTCTCTGACGTACTTCACTTTGCATGATACTCTCTAGAGCCATCTGTGTTGTTGGAAATGGCAAGATTTCATTCTTTCTTTATGGCTGAATAGTATCCCATTATATTTATATATTTTTTATGTATTTATATTTTGTTTTATAAATAAAACATTATGTAATAAAATATTTTTATACATTGTTTATTTATATATTAGAAAATAACACACACACACACATCTTCTTTATCCTTTCATCTATGGATGGACATTGGGCTGCTTCCATAATCTGGCTATTGTAGGAAATGTTGCTGCAAACATAAGGTGCTTATACCCCTTTGAGTTTGTGTTTCTGTACTCTTGGGTAAATACCCAGTAACGGAATCACTGGATCATAGTGCGATTCTAGTTTTCATTGTTTGAGGCACCATCATGCTGTTTTTCACGGTGGCTACATCAGTATGCATTCCCACCAAGGGTGCAAAAAAGATTCCTTTTTCTCTACGTCCTTGCCAAGACTTGCTGCTTCTTGTGTTATCAAAAGACTATAGCCATTCTGCCTGGTGTGAGGTGATATCTCATTGCGGTTTTCATTTACACTTCCCTGATGATTAGTGTGACCGCGTAACTTTCTTATACAAAAATTCTAAGTGGGGACGCCTGGGTGGCTCAGTTGGTTAAGCAGCTGCCTTCGGCTCAGGTCATGATCCCAGCGTCCTGGGATCGAGTCCCACATTGGGCTCCTTGCTATGCCAGGGAGCCTGCTTCTCCCTCTGCCTCTGCCTGCCTCTCTGTCTGCCTGTGCTCTCTCTCTCTCTCTCTCTCTATAACAAATAAATAAATAAAATCTTTAAAAAAAAAAATCTGCAAAAAAAAAAAAAAAATTCTAAGTGATTCCTCACAGCCTACCAGACTGAGATCAGACGCCCAAACCCTCTATAAGCTACCTACTTTCCCAGTCTTCTTTATTTTGAGAGAGAGAGAGAGAGAGAGAGGACCTATGCGTGTGTGTGTGTGTGTGTGTGTGCGCACGTGCTTGTGAGCATGTGCGTGGTGGGGGTACACAGGGACATCGAGCAGACTCCACCCTGAGCTCGGAGCCCAACATGGGGCTTGATCTCACAACCCTGAAATCATGACTTGAGACAAAATCCAGAATCGTCGGGACACCTGACCAACTGAGCCACCTGGGCACCCCCTTTCCCAGTATTTTAATATGCAACTGCTTTCCACAATCCAACCAGACTTTGCACTTCCCAAGGCAGCTGTAATATGTGAAACCAATATATTCTTGGTTTTCCTCTCTGGTTCCTGATACAGAACTCTTAAGTCTCTTGGAATTTTGTGAGTGACACAAGGGCCTTTATTTCTGACACAGAACTCTTAAATCCTTTGGAATTTCCCTGGTGATAGAGGCCTCTGTTGTTCTAAATGAAGCAATTGCTGGTAGACTCCTAGACAGCTTCACAATGGGGGCTGGCTGCTAGAAAGACCAAGCCTCGACCAGAAGCTTGGAACTTTCAGCCCCACACCCCCCAGTTCTCTGGGGAAAGGACAGGAGTTGGAGATTAGAATAACTGATCATACCTGCAGGATGAAACCTCCATTAAAACAGCGAAATAGTAAGATTCAGAGGGCTTCCAGGTTTGGTGAATGCATCCATGTGCTAGAAGGCTGACACACCCCAACTCCAGAGGAACAGAAGGTCCAGTGCTTGGGACGCTTCCAGACCTAGCCCTCCTTATCTCTTGATCTGGCTGCTCAACTGTAGCCTCTATAATAAGCCAGTAAACCTAAGCAAATGTTTCCCTGAGTCTTGTAAGCCATTCTAGCAAATTCCTTGGGATTGTAGCGCCTCAAGTGGGACCGAGCCCTTAACCTATGCCATCTGGGCTAACTCTGGATGGTTAGAGTCAGTTGAATCGCCTTACGGGATATCCACCTGCCGTCCAAAGAGAATTAGAGAATCACTTATTGTGGAAATGCCACACGTCTGGATCAGTGTTGTGGCTAGAGTAACGATTTTGCTTTAACATCGATTACTTTGTTTCTGTTCCTCAAATACATCTCGATTCCTGTCCCATACTCTGCCTTTTGAAACCATACCCATATGTGAAGGAACTCCTCGAACCCACCTGTAGCTGCGAAGCCTTTCTTCCTCTAAAGTCGTAAAATGCTGAGTTAGTGAGTGATGTTTATCATAATCTATTTTCTGTTACCTACGGGGCTGAAGGTTTCTTTATATATTTTTCAAGATTTTATTTATAAGTAGGGGGAGCAGCAAGCAGAGGCAGAGTGAGAAGCAGACTCCCCGCTGAGCAGGGAGTCCGATGCGGGGCTCCATCCCAGGACCCTGGGATCATGACCCGAGGCGAAGCCGATGCCTAACCGACTGAGCCCCCCAGGTGGATTTCTAAAGGGCAGGGACCACCAGTTAAATCACCTCTTCAACCCCCCAACCTGCTCACACAAGACTTTTCACAAATGTTCTCAATGAATACTTGTCTACTAAATGACTTTTGAATGGATAAGGAAAAAAATGATTCCTAGGAACAACACATAGCAGGAAGGCGATACTAGCACTGAGTTTAGGCAGAGCCACGCTCTTGGACCCAGATATCAAGGCAGAAATGTAAGAGACAGTGGCAGGGCTGCCACACTGAACTGAAGCAGCTAGCACAGGGCTCAGCACGGACACTGAAAAGATGCTGCATCCTCAGCCATGTGTCTGACCGCAATCAGGGCTGTCCAACAGAAACATGATGTGAGCCACGTATGTAATTTAAAATGTTTCACGTTAAAAAACTAAAGAGATGAAATAAAATTTTAATTTTTTTTACTTAACCCAATCTATCCAAAATAATTACCTTATGTATTTTTTTCCCCATCCTAAGTCTTTGATATCTGATGTGCCTTCTGCATGTGTGACACATCTCGGTCCTGACCTCATGCTCAAAACTCACATGTGGCTGCACGGCGGCTGTCCCAGACAGCGTAGGTCTGGAACTCCTCTCAGGGGAGTTCACCAAGTGAAGTGGGCGAGGCAACAGAAAATGACGACAGTCAAACCGTAAAAAGTGAATGAGATGGTGTAAGCTGTACATCGCAAGAGTGTCCCCTCCTTTCTTCTGAGCAACTTCTGCAAAGTCAGATTTGGGGTACACTGGTATGACTCCTCAAAGGATACTACCTGCACTGTAATGTCATTTTCTTCTGCTCAGGATTTTGCTGACAAAATTATGGACATATAGGAGGGATCAAACACCTTGAAGTTCATTATAAAAAAATAAAAAATTTAAATTAAAAAAAAAATCTAGCACTTAAAAAAAAAACAATACCTTGAAGTTCAGTAGTTCCTAATCACACTTACAAATAAAACTCAAAAACAGTTAAAGGGAGTTTAATAAACAACATCAAGTTGTTCAAATAAATCATCCACTGATTTCTGAGTTATTAAACACAATGATGGAAAGGTAAAGAAAAAAAAAGGAAACAGTAAAAAAAGGAAGCGATCTTGCAGACATTTCTATCTTCCCCAAACTCTTCCTTCTTACTGCTTCCTCTTATCTTTGCTCCATAAAACCCAACAAACAGAAAACCTGTTTGACACCCACGTGGTGTAACAGAACCTACAGGCGATCAGACGCCTAGGACTGGAGCCAAGCTCTGGACAGTTCTGGCCAAATTCAGTCCTTCACATCAATCTCCTCTTTGAATAAGAGGGTCTGAATGGTCTGAGTTCAGAAACTTACTCTGGCGCTGCCGTGCTCACGGGGCACATGGAAGGTGTTCAGTAAATACCGACAGAGAGGAGAAAACAGGAAAAGGAGGAAGAACTCACTTGTCCTTCCGTGCGTTTCAATATAGCTCTCAGGAAAGTAAGACATTTGTGCCAGACCTGACAAAGCATGAAAAGTGAAGGTTCCTGGAACATGCCAGACATTCTGAGGGCCAACAGGGAGAACGGGAACCCGCTCCTTTCTAAAGGCAAAGCTACTGGGACCGAGGACATTTCCCTGGGCTTCAGCAACGGAGCATGCATAATGGCTTAATTAGACAGTGATTCTCCACACACGTGTCTTCTCCTTCTGTACCACCTCCTGCCAAAATCCAAAGTTTATGAGAAGGTGGCTGAACGAACAGGCATTAATACCCCTAAGACAAAACTCTGGACTCAAAACTAGTTGCACTGATTAAGAAAAACATACCCACCTCGATACTGAAAATTATGAGACAAAGCCTCTTTGTTGTCTGTTTCGCTTTGTTTTGTTTTAACAAGGAGGCATAAAGCAGGTGTCTCTATGTTTGTCTAAATGCTTTTCGTTTTAAGGGAAATAGGACACATTCCTATAAACGTTTCGTGAGAGCGACCGGACTGTGCTAAAATTAATGTCTCTCTGCCCAGGAGTACGCACTTACAAAATGTAACACTTGCCAAAGGGGACAGTCGAAACACACAGCACAGGACAATTTATA
The DNA here is from genome assembly GCA_003697995.1 of Taxidea taxus jeffersonii. NCBI lineage: Eukaryota > Metazoa > Chordata > Mammalia > Carnivora > Mustelidae > Taxidea > Taxidea taxus. The sequence continues at coordinate 65,061 of ML108053.1, forward strand.
CAAGTATAAATTTCCCTTTCCGTCCTAACATGCAACATACACAAACTATTAGAAAAAAGTCGATCTAACTTTTTAAAAGTCAACCAGAGAAATATCTTCATCTTTCCCTTGCCTTAACACCAGAAAAAATAACTTTTAGAACAAAAGAAACCTAATTTGGAAAGAACTAGTGTCTAGGTATCCTCCTAGAAGTCACCACCACCAGCCGGGCCCCATGTGAATGTCTGGTTTCCCTTTATTTTTACTGGTTCTTCCTCCTCGCCCCGCTCTCCACAGCAGGATGAGTCCCAAGACCCAGGTTCTATTCTCTCATGTCTTCTGTCCCTCTTAATCCTCTCTTCCTTGACAACATAATAGATACCCCTTCCTTCCCTCTCTTCTCTCCTCCTTACCAGAATTTACCTGACCTTCCTAGGGCAGAGAGTGCAAACCTTGCATAACTGCTGGGCATCGACACCCAGTGCTTTCCCAACCATTCCCAATTCAACCCATTCAAAAACCCAACCTATCCACGTCTCCCTGCACCAAACCAGCTCTTTCTTCTTGAATTCCTGCTGGATTTTCAGCCACTCTGTTTCAAACTCCAAAGTCTACTCTGACCTTCTTTGTTATATTGTCTCTTATATGCTCTCAGGATCCAAGTCCTGGATACTCTATTTCTGCAACATTTTGATAATTTGGCCCTTCCTCTTCTCCAGTCTCCTGGCACTGCATCAGCGCAGGCCCTTCCTACCTCTTTTTTGGTACATTTTATGGAATGCCATCTCCAGCTCCCCCACTCCTCCAACCAAAACCAATTAACTTTATGTTCTGCTTTCACATTAACCTACTGAAACAGAGCCTTAACTAGCCCACTGCTTTGGTCAAAATAGGGGGTAGAGACACACTGAAAGCATCAAGGGCCAACCCTGGCATCAAGGCCTTCCAGAGCTGGATCTGCGTTCAACGTCCTTCTAGATCTGTCACCCAAGACTCCCTTTCATGTCCAGCTCTGTGCCCTATCACTCTATGAACACAGTTGATGCTCTTCTCTTGGCACATCCATTGACAATCAAATGGTCAAATATATGTGACGCTTTAATAAAAAGGTCTTTTGAAAGTATATCCTTAAGTACTGAATGTTTCTGAAGCTACTATAAATTATTGGGCTTCTGTTACATTTTATTTTCTAATTGTTCATTAGTATAGTATAGAAAAATACAATTTGTATTTTGACCTTTGTCCTGCCACCTTGTCATTTATAAGTTCTAGGAACTTGTTTGGAGATTTCTTAATGTTTTCCAGGTATGTGACTATATTGCCTGTAAATAAAGGTGCTTTTGCTTCCTCCTTTCCAATCTGAGTATCTTTTATTTCTTTTTCTTGCCTTATTACACTGGCTAGGAAATGCAGTCAATGCTAAGTGGAAGTGGCTAAAATAATATTTTTGCCTATTCCCTATCTTAGGTGTAAAGTGGCCAGTCCTTCACTATTAAGTATGATAACAGCTGTAGATTTTTAATGGACGCCATTAAGTTTCTGCATCTCTCCAGCTTGCTTCAAGTTTGTTCATAAATAAGTGTTAAACTTTGTCAAATGTTCTTTTTTTGCATCTACTGAGATGATCATATGGTTTTTCTTTTTTATTCTGTTGGTACAATAAATTATTTTTTAAAGTAATAGCCTATTTTTAAAGCAGTTTTAGGTATACAGAAAAATTGAGCAGATGGTGCAGAGGTCCCATATACCTCCTCTTTTTCGGGTACCTCCCATCAGTTTTGTCTATTAGTAACCCGATTAGTGTGTTATATTTGTTATGATTGATGAGCCAATACTGATAAATCATTAATAACTAAACCCCACAGTTTACATTACGGTTCACTCTTTAGAGCTACACAGTTCTTGAGTTTTGATAAATGCATAATGTCCTATATCCCCTATTACAGCATTACACAAAATGGTTTCAATGCCCTAACATCCCGTACCTCACCTATTCACCTTTTTTCCCCTCTCACTCTCTCTGGCAACCACTGATTTTTTTTTTTATCTCTTTGAAAGCAACCAAGTTTTCATTGAATTTTAATTTGGATTTAAAGTGAATCTGGCATATTCTAAGTACTGATTTAAAGATAGATACTGTTAATAGTTTAACAGTAACAATGGAAATGGCATTCTAAGAGTGCAGGACCAGGGATAAACATAAAGAATATGAGACCTCTCCCATACAACAGTTGAGTAAGAATAGTGCTAACTCACCCAAATAGTCAGAAGGACAGTTCCTCCCATCTCCTAATCAGTAACCCTACCTTAGAACATTTCTTAGTAAAATGCATAAAATCCCTACAGTAACAGAAACAGCACATATTGCAGGTAGGTGACTATCATATTTACCATTATCACATAATCAGACAAAATTTCAACAACTGCCCACACCAACTACACAAAAAAATGTTCCTTAAAACACAAATCAATGGCAAGAGATTCCACATTGCTGGTGAAGTTTGTAAAATCTCATGGGCACTTTGGGGTCAAGCCAGACACAAGCATCTGGATAATGGACCAGACAGATACTTGGGTCATCTTGAGAATGGAATCAGGACACATTGTGTTCTCTGGCTTAATCCAGCAAAGTGGCTCTGTCCATCAGTGAAGGGGAGTAAAAACTTAGCTGGACTCAAACCTTTTTTTTCTGCTAAACTGGTGAGTGTCCTTCTGCTCCAGCAGATCTCTCTCTCTTTCCTCTCCTCACACATCCAACAGTTGTTCTGCAGCTGCCATGTTTTGTGGGGTCCCGTCCCAGGTACACCATGATTTTTGTAAAGTCCGTAGTTTTGCCTTTTCCGGAATGTCATATAGTTGGAATCATAGAGTATAAAGCCTTTTCAGATTGGCTTCTTTCACTTAGCAATATGCATTTAAAGTTCCTTCATGTTTTTTCCATGGCTTGTTAATTCACACAGTATTCCACTGTATGGATATACCACAGTTTGTTTATCCATTTACTAACTGAAGAACATCTCGCTTGCTTCCAGTTTGGGGCAATTATAAATGAAGCCACTGTAAATATTCATGTGCAGTTTTTGTATGGACATACATTTTCAACTCATCTGGGTAAACACCTAGAAGCATTATTACATAGCTAAATAATAAGAATATGTTTGGCATTGTAAGAAACTTCCAAGCTGCCTTCCAAAGTAGCTATACCACTTTTCATTCTCACCAGTGGTGAATGACAGTTCCTGGCCCTCCACATCAGCTCCTCACCAGCCTTGGTATTGTCAAGACGTTAGTTGTTCTAAGAGGTGCTCAGTGGCATCTCATCGTTGTCTTAGTGTGCAATTCCCTAATGATGTATTATGTTAACCATTTTTCATCTGTGTGTTTCCCATGTGTATACCTTCTTTGGTGAGGTGTCTGTTCAGGTCTTCTGCCCCTCTTTTAATTGGGTAGTTCATTTTCTTATTGTTGAATTTTAAGAGTTTTTTGTATATGATAGATAAGAGTCCTTTATTAGATATGTTTTGCAAACCTTTTCTCCCAGTCTGTGGCTTTCTCTTTGTTCTCTTCATGGAGTCTTTGCAGAAGTTTGTACTTTTAATGAATTCTACTAATCAATTTTATTTTTTACAGGTCATACTTTTGAGGTTGCATCTAAAAGGTCATCAGCAATGCCAAGATCTCTTAGATTTCCCCCACACTATCTTCTAGAAGTTTTACAGTTTTGCATCTCATATTTAGGTCTACAACCAAACTGAGTTAATTCTTATGAAAGGTATAAAGTCTGTATCTAAATTCATTTCTCTGAATGCTAACGTTCAGTTGTTCCAGCACAATTTGTCTCTTCTATATTTCATTTTGATATTTCTGCTAACCTAACTTCTAGCTATTTCTCTCTTTGGCTGCATCAAGTCTGCTGCTAAACCCAAACACTAAATTCTTAATTTTGGTTTTGGGACTGTCAGGGTGAGAACGTCTACTGGGCTATTTTCCAAATCTGTTTGGTCACTTTTAATAATTTCTAGTCCTCCCCAACATTTTGAACTCTTATCTTTTATCACCTTAGATATACTAAGCATAGTTACTTTAAAGTTCATGTTTAACAGTTTGAACATCTGAAGCATCCATGGATCTATTTCTACTTTTTATTATTTTTGCTATTTCCTGTTCATGTTGCCTTATCTTGTAATGCACCTCCTTATCTTTG
>ML108054.1:0-39666 GCA_003697995.1 Taxidea taxus jeffersonii
TCATCAGAAGCCAGAGAAGATGGGAAGAAAGAGTTACTGAAAGCCATCAGAAAATAAATTCTTGAAAGTAGGATAATCCTATTCAGTAAAAATTGATGAGTAAATCATTTCTAATGATTGAATTGACCTGGCACATTTGTGTTACTGAAATTTTAGCAAATGCTACTGGCTCCAACATGCTCACTTCCTTTAAAACATATACATAGGAAAACTGTTACATCAATCATTTCTGTGGCCTCTGAGTTAAACTTTGCCAATCAGAAAACAACATTAGTCATTAAAGAGTATTTTCAAAGGGATAATAAGTTCCCCAAAACTAATCCCAAAGGGAATATTCATTCTTGACCTTCTCCGTACAAAGTGTTTTATGTACAAGTGAGATCCAGCACATTTCCTCCACAGTCCAGGCCAGGTTTAAATCTGAGTGGTTACATTCTGCTATTTCATTAAAATTCTGCCAATTTAAATGAAGTAGCACTTTCTCAAGGGAAGAAAAACAAGTGCAGGATTCCTACAGAAGATTATTTTGACATTTTATTTCCTGTGCCTGCATGTGTTATGAAAAATACATTTTCAGAATCACACACCCAAGATATGCTATTTTCAGTTCTTTCTTTTAATTCTCTGGAGTTATTATGTGCTTCTTTTGAAGCCTGGTTCCCCCTGTGATCTGCCTCACTCATAGACAGATGCAAGAACCACTCTCCCTAATTCCACCACTTGCCCCAGAGACACAATTAATCAACTTCTTCATTACTTTACATTTCACTCCAAGTCAATCGATAGATACCTATTTCTAAAACTATCATTTCCCATTGTAATTGTTCCAGTATGCCTAAGAATGTCTAAAATGCCAAGCAAAAAAAAAAAAAAAAATTCCTTCTACATGCTTTGTTATTAAACACCAGATTACATATTTCAAATGCTATATGTCACTTGTTTATGAACACAGAGATTTCCTGAACCATCATCAACTTTGAAAGCCTGGCCACCTAAAGCACAGGCAAAAATGTGAGAAGGTGCTGTTTTGTGATTCTAGACGTAGCTATGATATTGCTGGATGCCCTGACTCTGGTTATCTCCATAGCAGTAAGTGAATAGCAGTGAAATAGAAAAAAAGATACAAGTGAAGGTCGTTTCTCTTCACTCTGGATTGGTAATGATACTTAATCAGCCCAATTAGGGGAATACTGAGCTTCATTCCACAGATCTGGCTCTCTGCACTGAGAGAGAAATTCCATTTCTTGCTTCACTTTCTCTATTACTACAATTCTAGTGTTTGGTTTTGCCCCTATGCAAAGCATCTGGGGAGCCAGCACTTACCGACTGATTTTCTGCAGAAGGCTCTGCCGACAATCATTCCACATTCAAAAGTATTTATTGCCTACTCCAGGCCTGTTCTAGACAATAAGGATAGACCAGTAAACAAAACACAATAAGGATAGACCAGTAAACAAAACAGACAGGACTATCTTTCATCCAATACGTTCTGAAATTTAGATTCTTCTTGCTTCCCACATTATTGCTGCTTTCACAATCTTCCCTAAATCTGTCCTATATCTGCACTCTGTCTCCAAGCTAAATTCCTCCCTTTCACTGTGGAAAGGTGACTGGATTTAAACTCTTTTTAGCAGGGATTTAGAGGTTTGTAATTGACACTGTTCCAATAGAGATTCCTGATTTAAATGATCCAATTTCACTACATGGGTTAGGCCCTCTTTCCCTAATTTACAAAATGGCAGTAATCCCCATGATTTAGTTTTCTCTCCATCTTCATATAGTTAGGGTTAATGATGCTTAAATTGGAATATAGATTTGGGGTGAGGGAAGGGAGAATTTTAGAAAATATCTAATCCTAGGGGCACCTGGGTGGCTCAGTGGGTTAAGCCTCTGCCTTCGGCTCAGGTCATGGTCTCAGAGTCCTGGTGTCAAGCCCCACATCAGGCGCTTTGCTCAGCAGGGAGCCTGCTTCCCCCCCCCCCTCTCTCTCTCTCTGCCTGGTTCTCTGCCAACTTGTCATCTCTGTCTGTCAAATAAATAAATAAAATCTTTTTTATTTTTGCCATCAACAATACTGCCAGGTATGGTAACACACAATTTTTCTTGTTTGTTAAGACTTAGGACATTTGATTTACACTTCCATGTAAAAGATAACACATAGCTTTGAAGAGGGACTACTGTTAAAATCAAACTACCAATAGTTTGGTACCACTTTAAACTGACAAAAACAAATAAACAAACAAAGGAAAACAGCTCAATTGTCCATCTGCCTTAGATACATGAATAAATTGTGGATTTATACAATAGAATACTATACAGCAATGAGGATGAACAACTACAAGCATACTCCACAATATGGATCAATTTTATACACAGAATGTTGAGCAACAGAAGGCAGTGCCAAAAAGAGTATATACTGCAACTATTCCCTTTACAGAAAGTTCAAACATTGACAGAACTCATCTGCAATATAAGAAGATAGAACAGTGACTTACCCATGGTGGGGGCAAGAGCATACTACAAAGGTATGAGGGAAGTTTCAGGGCTGCTGATTAGATTCTGCTTCTTGACTTGAGAGCTGGTTACACAGATGTGTTCTTTTTCTGAAAAATCATTGATATATAAACTTAAAACATGTATTTTCCCACATACATTTTATATTTCAATAAAATTTATAAAAATAAAGCTATCATTTTAAAGAACCTAAACAAATTTTCTAATCTAAGGTGATATAATGATCAGTCATAACTGAGAAACAGCAGATGCTACTTTAATGATCTCTCACAACATGACCCAAATACCTGGGGACATCTGCAACAGTGGAAATTTTTTTCCCTCGCAGGTCAACAGGAATTTAAAGCACTTGGGAAGTTTCTCCTCTACCCCTCAGGTGGGAAGGCTCAGAGAAGGGAGGCATCTCTATAGCCACCCTCTTGGCCCTAATGGAATTCTTAAAGGTTGGAGACCCCATAGAAGTAGACAAAGGCTGCGGCTACCACCAGAACAGGGGAAATCTGATGAGACTGGAATCCTATGTCTAATTTTCCAGGAAAGAATACGGTCAGGAATTCAAGCAGCATAAAGGCCAGCTTCGGTGATGTACCTCACAGCCATGAGGAGGAACCAGCTCATCTGGCCCACTGTGGTGGCCTTGACAAAGCCCTCAGAGATGGTAAAGTGCATGGTGGGCACAACACTGCTCAAGCCAAGTCCCAGAAACACTCCTGCTCTTGTCTGCCAGTGCCTAGGAGTGGCAAACCAGTCCCACTGTGCTACAGTGATGGCAGAAATGTCCAGGACACAGACGATGGGGAGGTGGATGAGCCACAGCTGTGGGAAACAGTCGAAGAAGTCATAGAGCCAGGAGACAAAGCTCCCATCATCAGCAGAGCAGTCCCTGAATAATACAGTTTGGAAAAAAAGTCAGAGAGACTTTTTCTGAATGACAACAGATGGTGTGAAAGAGCCAGGAGAAGCTGAAGCAGAATACTGCACTCAAAAAGAACATCCCCCAAATCACCTTCTCCTGTAGAGGGGCCTTGAAGTACACACTTGGTCTGAGCATAGTCAAGATTCCCAAAAAGAGAAAGCACAAAAGCAAGCAGATGGATGCAGATAATGCCAGTTTGTGTATGGATGCAGAAAATGCTCTTGAAGCAAGCCTGGAAGGAGGGCCTAGGTAGTCTAGGGTCATGTAGCAAGTAGTCATTGTCCTTCAGCCAGTCAGGGAATACGTCATATGGGGTGATCCTCAGCGTGCCTCCCAGAGCTTCTACACAAACTCCTCCAACTTCCCATGGCAATGGTGGGCTTGCAGGGGAAGTATCAGTACACGCTCATCCACCCCCTCTTCCTGGGACAGGGCATGCTTGCTCTTTTTTCAGTGGCCATGGGCGGGTTCTGCTGGGGACCAAAGTCCCCTACACCACATCCCTCAGCCCCGGAGGTGGCCTGTGGCTGAACAGCCACAGATCTTTAGCGGCTTCCCCTGCAACAGTGAAACTAAACCTTACCTAATGACTGAAAATCAGTGACCATGAAGAAATTCATCTACCAAAAGCCTTTATAGTAATAGTCAAGAAAACAGAAGAGCTGGATGGTGTGAAAATCAATGTAAAAGTGGAAGCAATTTTCTCTGCATTTTTATATTTGAGAACCAATTTTAAATTTATAGATTAACAATTTAAGTAGCTGTATGTATTATAATGGCATTGACCATCAGACTCAGATTATCTATCACATTACCCATTCATTCAAACATTAAAAATAAATTTGAAGAATGACATTTTTGGTATGTAATATTATGAACAAAAAGTTAATCAAATTCTACAGCTAAATTTTTTTTAAAAAAAAGGCTTTCAGAACATTGCTAGGTACAAAAAGAAGGGACTAGAAGAACAGAGTGAGAGAAGAGATGAGACTAAAGCAGGAGATACCAGGATTCTAGCACTGTGAGAGCCTGTGGTCACCTCATCTCTTGCCTCATTTCTCCTTCCACCAAGGGCACTTTATGTTCCAAATCTGCCTCAGCAATTTCATTTTCCCGAACTCATTATGCTCTTTGATGTCAAGTGGCCCCTCTTCATTGCATGTATCCCTCACTCCTAGCTACCTGCCAAACTTTCACTTTAAATTCTGACTCTATTCCACTTCCTGAAGCTTTTTCCAGACTCCCCACATTTCCCCTCTTACTTTGCTGGAATGCACAACTCTTCTTTCCATGCCCACACACTACTCTTCCCCACATTGTCACAGTCCCTTTATATGCTTATAGACTTGTTTTTACACTCGTTTTGTCCCCAGGTCATTCGAGTGTTACGAATTCGAGTGTTTTGTCCCCAGGTCATTGAGCTAGCAGGCACCTTGGACTCATCTTTGCAGCCATGACCACGGAACACAGTGTCCATGTCGGTCAGTACATCCCAGACACAGCGTTCAGCGAAGCTTTCTTGATTCATGAACCAGTTATCAGAGTACTGTTCAACTGAAAATCTAACACGCTCAAATTAAATCTACTATGCCAGAGAACATGAATTTAGTAAGATTTAGAGCAAAGTTTTAAAAGACTGAGTTTTTAAGACCTCATTCCAGTGGTGAGTGTTAATGAGTTCTCTCTGCCACACAACCATCAGTTAAGGATGGTAAGTATAAGGGGGTTGAATCTTCACAAGCAAACAATTTAATGGCATCAAAATGTATAGCTTAAGAGATTTGAAACACATCATAGAATACAAGAAACAGCTCTGAGTTCCCTGAACAGTCCAAGCATGTAGGTTAGAACCAAAAAACACCTAATTTTTCTCTTGTTTTTTTATTTTATTTAAGCTTTTTCTTTCTCTTTTAAGCCTATTTCACAATCCAATCCTCCAGCCCCACCCACAATCATCCTTTTTTGCTTTAAGATTTTTATTTATTTGAGAGAGAGGGAGAGAGAATGAGCTGGGAGAGGGGCAGAGAGCGAGGAAGATACAGCCTCCCCACTGAACCAGGAGCCCAATATGGGGCTGGATTTCAGGACCCTGGGATCATGACCTGAGCTGAAGGCAGACGCTTGATTGAGCCACCCAGCTGCCCCCAGACAATCATTCTTTTAAGTTTAAAGTATAACTGTGTTCTTAACAAAGGTATGAGGTTGTTTTCATTTGCTCTTTTTATAGTTTCTTAAGTCAAAACCTGCAGTTTTTTGCTTGGAGTCCTTTTTTTCTGATACAGGCATTTGGAACATTAAATTTCATCCAACGACTTTATTATTTTGTTTGTTTAACATAAACAAGTTTTATTTTCTTATTTGCATTCTTTTTTTGCTTATTTTAATGTTGATGTGGGTCAACATCTTTATTTTTATTTTATTTTATTTTATTGTGTTATGTGTGTCACCATACAAAATACGACTTTAAATACCGCCCACAAGTGATGCTGTATGGGGTTTCCATCAAAAGTGTATTACTTTGGTTTCTAATATGAGGAGATTTTTCAGATATCTTTCTGTGACTGATTATTGATTAACTCCACTGTGGTCAGAGAATATACTTGGGATGACTTGGATCTTTTTTAAATGTATTGAGACTTGAATTATGACCCACTGTATAATCTGTCTTGATAACTGTCCCCTGTGTACTTGAAAAGGATGTGTTTTCTAGTGTTAATTTGAGTGTTGGACTGATGTCCATTAGGTCAAGTTAGTTAATAAAATGATTTAAGTGGTTTATTTCCTTACTGCTTTTCTGTTCTAGCAATTACTGAAACACAGATACTGAAATCTATACTGTAATTATTGTGTGTATTTCTCCTTGGATTTCTGTCAGTTTCTTGCTTCATATATTTTGAAACTCTGTTAGTAGCTGCATAAACATTTAGGGTTGTTATATCTTCTTGATGAATTGATACCTTTATCATTCTTTTTTTTTTTTAATTTTATTTATTTGACAGAGATCACAAGCAGGCAGAGAGGCAGGCAGAGAGATGGGGAAGCAGGCTCTCTGCTGAGCAGAGAGCCCGATGCAGGGCTAGATCCCAGGACCCTGAGACCATGACCTGAGCCAAAGGCAGAGGCCCAACCCACGGAGCCACCCAGGCACCCTGATACCTTTATCATTCTGAAAAGGCCCTCTTTATCTGTGATAATAGTTTAATCTAAAATCTACTTTATCTGATAGGGATATAGCAGTCTAGCTTTCTTTGGGTTAGAGTTAGGATGGTTTCTTTATCTCACCCTTTAATCTATTTTTGTCTATATATTTCAAATGGGTTTCTTATACACAATATATTGTTGGGTCTTTTAGTTTTCCAATCTGACAAATTTGCCTTTAATTGATGGGCTCAGACCACTTATTCTTAAAACGATAAGCAATATGTTTGGATTTAAATCTTTCGTCTTGCAATTTATTTCCTATTTGTATCATCAAGTCTGCCTCCAAGAGATACTATCCCACTTCATGCATGCTGAGAGTCTTCTAATAATATACTCCTATTTCTCTGTTCTTGGGTTTTTGCTTTGTTGCCATACACTTTCCTTCCACATATGTTATAAAACCCCAAAACACATATATACTTTTGCTTTAAACAGTCAATTATCCTTTAAAGAGCTTTTAAATAACAAGAAAAAACTATGTTTACCCACATGGTTACTATTTCCAGTGCCCTTCATTTATTTGTGTAGCTCCAAATTTCCATCTGGTATCATTTTCCCTATGCCTCAAAGATTTTCCTTAACATTTTTATACTGAAGATCTACTACTGATGAATTCTCTCAGTTTTTGTATGTTTGAAAAGGTTCTCATTTTTGAAGGGTATCTTCACAAGTATCTAAATCTAGGTTGGCAATATTTTCTTTCAGTCTCTCCAGTTTTACTCCACTTCCAGCTCACATTGTTTCTGATGAAAAATTCTCTATGAATTTTATCTTTATTTCTCTGTACATAAGGAGTCTTTTTTTCTGGCTGCTTTTTAAGGTTTTTCTATTAAACATCATTTTTAAGCAACTGGATTCTAATGTGTCTTGGTGTGGTTTCCTTTATGTATCTCGTGCTGGGGGTTGAGCATCTCAGATCTCAATTCAGGGTTCCACCTGAATTGTTTTGTATCTTAACTTACTGTATATATTTCAAAGTGTATTAAAACCAACTTTTGAACATCACTTTCTCATATATTTTTTCCTGTTAGTTGTTTTAGGGAAAAAGGTAAACCTAGTCCCTGCTACCCCATCTGATTAGAAGCAGAAGTCCCACCTTTATGGCTTATAGCAGCATAATGAAATGTCATTTTAATTCACATTTTTCAAATTGTAAATGAGCTTGAGTATCTCTTCATATGTATGGTGGCCTTTTTGTTTCCTTCTGTAAATTGACTATTTGTATCTTTTGCTCATTATTCTTTTGTTTTTTGGGAACTTATTTTTCAGCTTCTTGAATATTTTAGATATTCATTTCTAATCAATTTTATATATCCAAAACATTACCTACATTCCATCATCTAATCCATAACTATATTTATTAATAACTATTCCATTCTTCAACTGCTTAACTATCCATCAGGAAAAAACTCTTTATTTTTATTTAATTAAAATCATAAATTTGTTGCACAATTTGTTTTTATGGGCTTCTTTAATAAATTTTATGCTTTCTCCCTAGTTTACAAAGAAGCTCCAACATATTCTCCTATTGACTAAATTCGCCTTTACATTTAACTCTTTAGTGCCTCTTGAGGTTGATTGTTATATAAGGTTTCAGATATTTTATTCCAGATAGTGTTTCCTATACCAGTTATTTTTTTTCCAAATTTATTTATTTTTTTTAAGATTTTATTTATTAGTTAGAGAGAGAGAGAGAGAGCACAGGCAGACAGAGAGGCAGGCAGAGGCAGAGGGAGAAGCAGGCTCCCTGCCGAGCAAGGAGCCGGATGCGGGACTCAATCCCAGGACGCTGGGATCATGACCTGAGCCGAAGGCAGCCGCCCAACCAACTGAGCCACCCAGGCGTCCCCCTATACCAGTTATTTAAAGTATCTCTTCTTTCCCCATTTATTTATGGTGCCATGCTTTGTATCTTAACTTACTGTAAAAGAATGAACTTTTTTTTTTAAGATTTTATGTATTTATTTGTCAGATAGAGAGCAGGAGCGAGCACAGGCAGACAGAGTGGCAGGCAGAGGGAGAAGCAGGCTCACTGCTGAGCAAGGAGCCCGATGTGGGACTCGATCCCAGGACACTGGGATCATGACCTGAGCCGAAGGCAGCCGCTTAACCAACTGAGCCACCCAGGCGTCCCAAAAGAATGAACTTTTGTTTTGAGAAGTCTTTTTTTGTCTGCTGTTCAACTGTTGAGCCAATATCTTACTGTTGCTATTATGTTGGCTTTATAGGTTTTTGGTTTTTGGTTTTTTTGTTATTGTTGTTTTGGGGTAGATGCCAAACCCTATTTTATATTTTTAAATTTTATTTTATTTTTCAGTGTTCTAACATTGTTTATGCACCACACCCAGTGCTCCATGCAATACGTGCCCTCCTTAATAACCACCACCAGGTTCACCCAACCCCCTCACCCCCCTCCCCTCCAAAACCCTCAGTTTGTTTCTCAGAGTCCACAGTTTCTCATGCTTCATCTCCCCACCCCAATTTCCCCCAATTCACTTTTCCTTTCCTTCTCCTAATGTCCTCCAGGTTATTCCTTATGCTCCACAAATAAGTGAAACTATATGATAACTGACTCTCTCTGATTGGCTTTACAGTATTTTTTTAGTCACAATAGCTAATAGGTATTAAGAACCTCAAATAAATCCAAGTAGAATTCTGACTGTGGAGAATTTACTTCTTTATGCTAGGGAATCATCCCTTTTAAGACCAGGTATCCCCGTATTTACTCAGATCAATTTTTATGGCCTTTATTAGTGCTTTAACATTTTACATGTTCTTGGTTAAATAAATTCTGTGATATATTAAATTATTTTTTGTTAATGAATGCTATTTCAGCTTTATTGTATTGTTATTTGGTTCTGGTGGGTAAAGATAAATTGTGGGCTCTGTGGGGGAAGAGGAGTGAGAAGCACTACTTTTTATTTTGAAACAATTCTAGATTCACAGGAGGTTGCAGCCAGTCCCATGCAGCCTTTCTGCAGCCTCTCCCAAAGTCAACACCTTACCCAACTACAGTAAAATATCTAAACTAAGAAACTGACATCAGTACAACCCATACCACTTATTTATACTTCCTCAGTTATACATGCAGTCTTGAGTATATGTATATGTAGCTCTACTAATTGTTACCACTTACACAACTAAAAGAGTGTGACTGTAATATTTGCTGTAGGATTTTGATATACAGGAGGACCTGGGTGGCTCAGTTGGGTTAATTGTCTGCCTTCGGCTCAAGTCATGATCCCAGACTCCTGGGATTGAGTCCCACATTGGGCTCCTTGCTCAGCAGGGAGCCTGCTTTTCCCTCTGCCTGCTGCTTCCCCTGTTTGTGCACTCTCTCTCTCTGACAAATAAATTAAGATAAAATAAAAAGATTTTGATATATAACTTTTACCACATTCAGGAAGTCCCCTTCTAGTCCTAACTTACTTTTAAATATTTATTTATTTATTTACTTACTTACTTATTTTAGAGAGGGAGTGAGAGACTGTATGAGAGAGAGAGAGGGAGGGGAGAGGGAGAGGCAGATGGAGAGAGAATTTTAAGCAGGCTCCACACCCAGCATGGTGCCCAATGCAGGGATCAATCCCATGACCCTGAGATCATGACCTGAGCTGAAATCAAGAGTCAGACACTTGACCAACAGAGGCACACAGGCACCCCTAAAAATTTATTTTCAATTGCTGTCATTCCATATTAAATGCATTTTTCTGTATCAGCTGAGATATTAATGTTTCTATATTAATGTTTTAATGTGGTGAATTACACTGAGACTTTCTGATGAAAATCATCCTTGCATAATTAAAATAGAGCCTACCTGATCATGTATTCTGTATTCAATACCACAAGTCTCCTTCACATTGCCTTTTTAAGCCATAAACATTCCCTCCCCTGACAACCACTAAAATGTTCTCCATTTCTTTAATTTTGTTAATAGGATATATAAATGGAATCATATAGTACACTTTATAATTTTTTCACTCAGCATAATACCCTTTAGCACCACCCAAATTTTTACATGTGTTAGTTTATTCCTTTACATTATAGTAGTATTCTGTGATATAGATGTTCCATAGTTCATTTTTAACCATCCACAGTTGGTTTTTGTTTGTTTTTATTAAATTGTGGATAGTTTCTAGTTTGGAGATCTTCTGAATAAAACGGCTATAAGCATTTGTGTACATGGTCCTGTACGAAAATAAGTCTTCATTTCTATAAAATAAATGTTCAAGAGTATAATTGCTGGTTCTTATGATAAATCCATTTTTAGTTTTGAAAATAATTGCCAAACTACTTTCCAGCATAGCTATAACATTTTACATTCTTCCTGCCATGTCTGAGGGATACAGTCCCTTCACATGCTTGAAGCATTTGGTATTATCACTGCTTTTTATTAGAGCCAGCTTGACAGATGCCTAGCGATATCTCCTTACAGTTTTAATTTTCATTTCTCTAGTGGCTAATGATGTTAAACATCTTTTCACTTGTTCTTTTGTCATCTATATATCTTCTTTGGTGAAAAAATTGTTTATGGTCTCGTGCCCCATTTTCTAATTGGATTGTTTGTCTTCTTAATATTAGATTTTGAGAGTGTAATAAATTCTAGATATTGGATCTCTGCTGGGTAGGTGACTTAGAAATATTTTCTCCCAGTCTGCAATTTATCTTTTTATTCTCTTAACAGGGTCATTCACAGAGCAAAAGTTTTTAATTTTTGGTTAGATATAATTAATCAATCTTTCCTCTTAGGGATCATGCTTTTGGGGTCAAGTCTAAAAATTGTGCTTAGCTCTAGAACTTGAATATTTTTCCTATAGTCTTTTCTAGAATGTTTATAATTTGCATTTTACATTTTGAGTACAAAATGTGTACATTTTACTATCTCGAGTTAACTTTTGTGGAAGATGTGAGGTTTAGATTAAGATGTGGTTTTTGTTTTGTTTTGGTTTTTGTTTTTATTTGCCTATGGGTGTCCAATTGTCTATTGGCTTTTTAAGTCAATCATATACATCTGGCAAACTTACAGAACTCTGTTAGCAGTAGTAACAGTTTGTTGTTGATTCTAATGCTTTTCTACATAACATTATAGTCTACAAATCAGAAGTTTTACTTCTGCCAATACTTATCCTTTTTTTTTCCCTTGTAGTATTGGCCTGGACCTATCACTCAGTATTAAACTGTTATACTAGGAACAAGCAACTTATTCTTACCCCTGATGCTAAAGAGGAAGCATCTGTTTCTCCGTGAAGTATAGTTATTTGCTGTAAGATTTTGATAAACCACTTTTACCACATCAAGGAAACGACCTTCAATTTCTAATGTCCTTTAAAATTTTATTTTAAATAACTGGTTGTAGGTATCAAGTGCATTTTCTGTATCAGTAATTATTTTTCTATGTCAACATTTTAACGTGATAAATTACATTAATAAATTTCTGATGTAAAATATCCTTGCATAACTAAGATAGAGCCTATTTGATCATGTTTTTTGATTCACACAATTAGATTCCATTAGATAATACTTTATTTAAGATTTTGTTTCTCTATAGAAATGAAAAGAGTCTATGATTTTCTCACATTTTGGAATTATGATTTAATTTGCCTCATATTACAAGGTAAGCAACTTAGCTTTTTGTTTTCTAGAATAACTTAAATAAGAAAGAAATTACTCTTACTTAAAAAATTGGTAGAACACATCTATAAAAACATTGGGTTCGAGGTATTTTAATCATAATTTCAACTTAACACTTATTGGTTAACTCAAGTCTCTCTGTCTCTCTTGCACTAATTTTGGTGACACTGTCTGCAAGAACTTTCCTTGGATTCAGTATAGTATGCAATATAGTGGATCAATAAGAAAGTGCATCCTTCTAGGGTTCTATGAAAATTATAGAAAGTATGAAGAAAAAGTTACTCTACCAAGATTTACTCTACCAAGATTCTGGACTCATCGCTAGGGACATTCCCAAGGGTTTTGATTGGATGAGGCAAGCCCAAAGACCTGCAGGGTCTTGCTGGTTCCTAGCTGTTGAAGCATATAGCTAATTGGCTATTAGTATGACATTTGCTTTTATATTACTGTTCTAATGTAGTATATTCAATATTTTATTTTCCCACTTAAGAGTCAGTTTCCAAATCTCTTTCCTTTATTCCACAACTTTTTTTTATTCTGGCTGCTTTAATATTTATTTACCTTCTCCTGGTTTAATATTCATAGATTATTTATTGCTAGCAATCAACAACTTTCCTCAAGGCCAAAATATCTTCTGCCTCTAATTATAACCACCCAGACAGTGGTTATGAGAGATTCCCAATTGTAAAAGGTATACAATTTAATGCTATTGCATCAGGTTCTTATTGTCTGCTCTGATCATTGCCTATTCTCCAATTCCATTCACTTAATTCACTTCCATTAACAATAATAATAATTTTTTTAAAGACTTTATTTATTTATTAGTTAGAGAGAGAGAGAGAGAGAGCACAGGCAGACAGAGAGGCAGGCAGAGGCAGAGGGAGAAGCAGGCTCCCTGCCAAGCAAGGAGCCCGATGTGGGACTCGATCCCAGGACGCTGGGATCACGACCTGAGCCGAAGGCAGCCGCTTAACCAACTGAGCCACCCAGGCGTCCCAACAATAATAATAATTTGAAGAAATGGTGTTTTTCAAAGTAAATTACTTCCCTTCAAATTCTCATTTTTCTGGAAGCATAATTGAATACTATAGCAATTTGCTTAAGCAGCAGCTTGTCTTTACCTCATTATTTATAATCTGAAATGAGGCTAACAGCACCATTTCTCTCTCAAATAAAAAGCCATGTGTAGTACAAAATGGAGTTTGTGGTATACACATTTACTTGGCCTATTTTATACTAAAGGACACACAAAATAACATCTTTTAAGCAAATTTCAGTGCATTAAGCAGTATTAATTTCTGTTTGTTTACTGGCACATGGTAAAATTCTCCTGACTGCCACTCAGTGCATTGGGTTATTTATAAAATAAAGAAATGAAAAATAATGGGATGCCTGGGTGGCTCAGTTGGTTAAGCAGCTGCCTTCGGCTCAGGTCATGATCCCAGCATCCTGGGATCGAGTCCCATATCGGGCTCCTTGCTTGGCAGGGAGCTTGCTTCTCCCTCTGCCTCTGCCTGCCACTTTGTCTGTCTGTGCTCGCTCTGGCTCTCTCTCTCTCTGACAAATAAATAAATAAAATCTTTTAAAAAAATGATAAATAAGATAGAAGGCATCTGCAGTTGAATAGAAAAGAAAATAAATTGGAATCCTTGTGATCTTTTGTTTTCTGCTCTGTGACCCCTTGAGTATAGTTCCCTTGAATAGACATTAAAAAAGAAACTAATTTCAGATAGAGAACATAATCCATTGTTTCAAATTTTTAAAATATTGCTTATTCTCAATCAATAAAATGTATTATAAAACTTGAATCCTACTGATACTCATTCAAAATTACATTGAATGTCTACTATTGGCAGCCACTGTGTTCACTTCTAAAAAAAATTCAAAGACGAGCACACCATTGTTCTGCCTCTTCGAGCTTACCAGCTAATTAAGGAATAAGGCTAAGGAATAAACAGTTCCAGGGTGCCTGGGTGGTTCAGTTGGTTAAGGGTCTGCCTTCATCAGGTCCTGGGATCGAGGTCCTGCATTGGGCTCCCTGCTTTGTGGAGAACCTGTTTTCCCTTGGTCTCTCTCTTTCTCTCATGAATAAATGAATAAAATCTTAAAACACACACACACACGCACACACACGCGCGCTCGCTTCTGATAGTATGCTGTGTTTCCAAAATAGAATGGAGTGACAAAGCATTTAAAATTTCATTTCCATATGGAAACCACAAATTCAAGCTGATCATAACTGGGCAACTATACATCTTAACAATTTGGCAAAAAAAAAAAATAATAATATGCAGAGAATTTGTCTCCTATTACTGCAAATCCAAAAAATAAGAGTAAGGTCCATATGCAAAGCTGCTGTTGAGGAATTCCAAAACCACAGGTAGTCATCATTATCTATCAATTCCGTGGAGCCTTGCTTCCTGAAGTTACTAAAAACCAGACAGGAAGGGGCACCTAAGTGGCTCTGTCAGTTGGGTGCCCACCTTCAGCTCACATGATCAAGTCCTGGGATCGAGTCCTGCATCAGGCTCCCTGCTCAGTGGAGAGTCTGCTTCTCCCTCTTCCACTCCCCTTGTTTGTACCTTCTATCTCTCTCTGTCAAATACATAAATAAATAAATACAAAAAAAGACCAAAAAAAAAAAAAAAAAAACAAGAACAAAAAAAAAAAAAAAAACCCAGAACAGGAAAACAGAAAAGCTGTAAGAAATCCTCCTGAAAGCATCTAAAAATAGAGTATCAAAACCACAGATGGTCATTCAGAGAAATTACTGGGCTGGTAGTGCATATGAGGCATGATGGCATTTTCTGAACACAGTAATGAGGAAATCAAAATTGGTATTCAGAAATTAGAAAGGATAACATGGTAGTCAGGCTCTAGGAGAACCTGTCTGCTGAGTACTGAAGACCACTGTGGCCCATCTGCCCAAGTTTGGTTTTACTATTACTAACCTTAATCACTAACTCTTTTAGTCCGGGTTCTCCAGAGAAACACTAATAAAAGGGAGCTAGAGATAGATAGACAAAGATGAGAGAGAGAGAGAGATTTATTTTACGGAATTGTCTCATGCAATTGCAAAAGTAGGCAAGTCTGAAATTTGTAGGGCAAGTCAGTGGGCTGGAAATTCAGGTAACAGTTGATATCACAGTCTTAAGTCCAAATTCTACTGAGCAGAAAGCTTTCCACCTTTCAAACATATTTCTCTATTATAGTCTTGAGGAGAACTGTTTCTATTTTGGGAACTCCCAGTCTTTGCTCTATTAAGTCCTTCAACAAGTTGGATGAGGTTCACCCACCTGGTTTATGTAGGATAATCTGGTTATTTGAGCTACTAATTTAAACATTAATCATATCTAGGGGCACCTTTACTGATTTAAACATTAATCACATCTAGGTGGCTCGTAGCTTAAGTGGCCAGGTCTTGATCTTGGGGTCCTGGGATAGAGCCCCACATGGCTCCCTACTCATGAGGAGTCTGCTTCGGGATTCTCTCTCTCCCACTGCCCCTCCCCCCATCCCCTGTCTCTCTCTCTCTCTCTCTCTCTCTCTCTCTCCAATAAATAAACAAATCTTTTTTAAAAAGTAAATGTTAATCACATCTTTTTTTTTTTTTTTAAGATTTTATTTATTTATTTATTAGAGAGAGAGAGAGAGAGCATGAGCACAGGCAGACAGAGTGGCAGGCAGAGGCAGAGGGAGAAGCAGGCTCCCTGCCAAGCAAGGAGCCCGATGTGGGACTTGATCCCAGGACACTGGGATCATGACCTAAGCCGAAGGCAGTTGCTTAACCAACTGAGCCACCCAGGCGTCCCTGTTAATCACATCTTAAAAATACCCTCACAGTAGCATCCTAGACTGGTGTTTGACCAAAGATTTGGAACTGTAGCCTCAGCAAATTGATACATAAAATTAGCCATCACACTAACTCATAAATCTGGTTTATGTATTTGGGCTTTGAATGTCCTGGCTATATCTCTAAGGCATGGAATCATTTCACAGCATTTGGCAAGTCCCTCAAATTTTATCTCCTTTCCAAGAGAAAGCATTAGATTTTTTTTAATGTAAATCTGATATTTAGCCAGTATTCACCCATCGATCCATCATATCATTCTGTTAGCTATTGTCAATAGTTGTTAATTATTTTGAATATCAACCCTGTCTTACCAGAGAGTTGCAAAGACATCTGTGTTAACATTTAGATTTTTCTTTTTAAAAATGGTGATTGTTTAAACTGTCATTAACATGTAGAATTTTAAGTATTCCCCCAGTGTAAGAGTGAAGAAGTTTTGATGTATACATAAGGATTAGACTTGTATTAAACTTCCAATTAAATAAATAGCATTTATTTGTTCCGTTACAAAAAAACCCCACAGACCCAAAACAGTGTTACTTAGGTTAAGGCCTCAAGTCAGGAAACTAAAACTTAATATCTATCTTCACTGCTGTTTCAACAACCCAGCTTCCCAAAATGTAACTTTTAACCAGTCAACATAGGAATTTCCCAGTCAGCAAGAGAAATTTACTGATAGGCCCCTAGTGCTCCCCTTAGGAGGACTACCCTGCCTAAAACAATGGATTTTTGTTAATAATTTCCTTTTTTCCACTTCCTCTCTACCTCTAAAATCCTTTCTTTTTCTGTAGTCCTCTGGAGCTCCCTTCTACTTGCTAGATGGAATGCGGCCCAATTTACAATCAATTAATAAAAACAATTAGATCTTATAATGTACTCAGTTCAATTTTTGTTATTTAACTGTTCTTATTTTTCTGGCTTTTTTTGGTGAATTCCTTTCAACTAGAATATATTACATTTTTATTCAGAAAAAGGTCCATTTCTATTTAAGGAAGAAATGAGTATTATAAAAACTTGAAGGAAACAAAGAAGGTACAGAAGCAGATGAGTTGAGAAATATAAGAAATTAAATGGTAAAACAGAAAAAGAAACAGTAAAGGAGGTCACAAAAATCACTGAAGCAGCTCTACATTCTCTGGGCATTCTATTAACATTTTGAGATAGTCTAGCAATCATTTTTAAGTACCACAGTTTGGGCAGCAATGTTTTGGAGACTTCTAACACTGGGTAACATTTCTAAAGAAGACTAGAAGATCCTCAAACTGTCACAGAATTATAAAATAATTGTGACTAGGTTCTTTTTAACAGAAGAAACAATAGCCAGCAAGATTTATTGCTCTTTTTATATACTTCCTGAGTGTTATATTCTTATGCAACAAATGATGAGTCTTGCAGAATAAATATAATTTCAGTGATCTTGCACCAGTCTACTAGTTTGGTTTTTTGGTTTTTTTTGTTTGTTTGTTTTTTTAGAGATTTTATTTATTTATTTGACAGACAGAGATCACAAGTAGGCAGAGAGGCAAGCAGAGAGAGAGGGGGAAGCAGGCTCCCTGCTGAGTAGAGAGCCCGATGCGGGGCTTGATCCCAGGATCCTGGGATCATGACCTGAACAGAAGGCAGAGGCTTTAACCCACTGAGCCACCCAGGCACCCCCAGTCTACTAGTTTAAAAGCATTTTACAATTTGTTTTTTGTGCAGGAAGTGTTGTCAGGAAGAATCAAATATTAGAAGTCCAGGATTATATATAATGACTAAAATTAAGAGTGAAAGTGGACACCCATATGTATCATGGGCAAAATTTAAAATGAATTGTAGATCTAAACATAAAGTCTTAAACTATAAAACTTTAGAAGAAACAGAAGAAATTCTCAGTGACCTTGAATTAGGCAGAGTTCTTTGCCTTTTTAGGCAAAGGGACATGAATCATAAAAGATATTTTAATTGAAAAGGAAAATACAAACCAAGAAAATATTTGAAAAACACATACCTGATAAAGGACTGTTACACAAAATATGTATTAAAAACTCTCAGGGGCGCCTGGGTGGCTCAGTGGATTAAGCCACTACCTTCAGCTCAGGTCATGATCTCAGGGTCCTGGGATCGAGCCCCTCATCGGGCTCTCTGCTCAGTGGGGAGCCTGCTTCCCCTTCTCTATGCCTACTTGTGATCTCTCTCTCTGTCAAATAAATGAATAAAATATTAAAAAAAAAAAACTCTCAGATCTCAGCAACAAGATTTTTTTTAATGGGCAAAATAGCTGAACATATATTTCACTCAAAAAAAGCATAATAGCTAAGCACTATATAGTCAATGAAACATTTAATTAGATTATCTTTTAATTAAAATATCTGTTGATAAAGAGTATCTTTTGATAAAGTCTAATTTATGAACTTTTTTCTTTTTTTTTAAAGGAACCTTTTTTTTTAAGATTTTATTTATTTATTTGTCAGAGAGAGAGAGAGAGAGAGAGCACAGGCAGACAGAGTGGCAGGCAGAGGGAGAAGCGGGCTCCCTGCCGAGCAAGGAGCCCAATGTGGGACTCGATCCCAGGACGCTGGGATCATGACCTGAGCCAAAGGCAGCCGATCAACCAACTGAGCCACCCAGGCATCCCTAAACTTTTTTCTTTTATGGTTCATCTCCTTTGCCCAAAAAGGTGAAGAATTCTTTGCCTAACCCAAGATCACAAAGAATTTGTTTTCTTCTAGAAGTTTTATATTTTAGACTTTATATGTTAAGTGAAATAAATTAGTCAGAAAAAGACAAATACTATATGATTTCACTGATATGTGGAATTTAAGAAACAAAACAAACAAGCAAAGGGGGAAGAAAAGAGAGAGAGAGAGAGGCAAACCAAGAGACAGACTCTTAACTATGGGGAACAAACTGATGGTTACCAGAGGGAGGTGGGTGGTGGGATGAGTTAAACAGGTGATGGGGATTAAGGAGTGCACTTGTGATGAGCACCGGGTGATATAAGGAAGTGCTGAATCACTGTTACTATACATCTGAAACTAATATTACACTATATGCTAACTAACTGGAATTTAAATAAAAACTTAAAAAGAAAAAAGGCTGTATGGTGGGGGTTCCTGAAGATGGTGGGGTAGGAGGATCCCAAGCTCACCTTAACCCATGGACACACCAAGAAAACAGACACATCAGTACAACTAACTCTGAAAATGACCTGAACACTGGCAGAACAGCCTTTCCACAGCTAACCACAGAGAAGAGGCTTCACTGAAAAGGGTAAGGAGAGCTTACCCTTGCTGATGGGAACCAAATTCCCAGTATGACCAACCACAAACAGGAGTGACACATTAAAAATCAGCAGGCTTAGCTCCAGGGGAGCTGGAGTGTGATAGGAAACTGAGTCCCCACCCTTAAAGAGATAGAATAATGACACCCTCCCCCCAAAATACTAGGAGCAGTGCTTTAAAAAGTGCCTAAGGTAGATGGGAAAGAGATTTATTTACTAATCTAGGAGCATATGCTATAGGGTCAGGGATCTTTAGGAGATTTCTCTGGTAGGCCCCATTTCTTTCCCCCCACCCCACAGCCTAAATAGCAGGACACTTGCAGGAATCAGCCTAAACCCTCTCTACCTATTTTGCTAACACTGTGCACCCAACCTCCATGTTCCCCTGTGGATCCACTCCATTCAACCCACCCCACTCATCAGTTGTCCCTCCAAAGTAGCTCTTACCTCAAAACACCCAGCAAGCAGCCCTGACAGGGATGGATACCACTCCAAAGTGACTCCTGCCCTTGGTAGAGGGGAAGATAACCACACACACCTGTGTACCTGCAGTCCCACCAGCCAAATCTTACAGCTAGCAGTGCAGAAAGAGTGTCCTCCCTATCAGTATGACTGTAGCCCCAGCAGATGGACTAATAGCTTATATCTGGTCTGACTTCTGGCCCCACCCACCAACAAAAACCTCTCAGGGGTAGTACAGGGAGAATACCCTGCAAGCAAATGGGCTGAGGGCAGGCATCTGGTCTGAATCCTGAAACCAGCCAGCTACAAACCTGAAATGGCTCAAGACTGTCCCCTTAACACCAGAGGGATCAAAAACTGCCTGGGCATCCACAATAGGCAAAGTGAGCCATTGCAGCTGACTAGAAGGCAAACACAACTCAACCACAACAATATGGAGTACACAACCCCCACAGGAGTCACCCCTAAAGCTACTGGTTCTGATGAAGAGGGGGCATCACACTACAGGGCACCACAGGACCTCTTCTTCAATAAGGCCTCTATTTTCAAGATCAGGGGATGCAGTTGACCTTCCTAATATATTTAAACAAACACAGACAGACAGAATGAAGAGACAGAGGAATATGTACCAAATGAAACAACAGGACAGAACCACAGCATGAGAGCTAAATGAAAAGGAAAATAATATACCTGATAAAGAATTCAAAGAAAGGATCATAAAGATACTCACTACACTTGAGAAAAGAATGGAGGAGCTCAGTGAGACCATCAACAAAAGATAAAAATATAAAAAAGAACTAGTCGGGGGGCGCCTGGATGGTTCAGCTCGGGTCCTGGTCCCAGGGTCCTGGGATCGAGCCCCGTGTCAGGCTCTCTGCTCAGCCGGGAGCCTGCTTCCCTTACTCTCTCTCTGCCTGCCTCTCTGCCTACTTGTAATCTCTGTCTGTCAAATAAATAAATAAATAAATCTTTAAAAAAAAAAAAAAAAGAACTAGTCAGAGATGGAGAACTCAAAAACTGAAATAAAAATACACTTAGAAGGCATCAATAGCAGAATAGAGTAGGCAGAACAGATCACTGGCTTAGAAGACAGTGTAATGGAAAGCAATCAAGCTGAACAGCAAAAAGAAAAAGAATAAAAAGTTAGAATAGGTTAAGAAAACTCAGCAACATCATCAAGCATAATAACATTACCATTATAGGGATACCCGAAGGAAAAAAGAAAGAGAAGGGGGCAGAAAATTTATTTGAAGAAATAATCCCCAAACTGGGGAAGGAAACACATCCAGATCCAGGAGGCAAAGAGAGATTCTAACAAGATTAACCCAAGGACATTCACACCAAGACACAGAATAGTTAAAATGGCAAAACGTAATGATGAAGACAGAATTTTAGGAGTAGCAAGAAAAAAGAAAATGGTTTCATGCAAAGGAAACCCCATAAGGCTATAAACTGATTTTTAAGCAGAAATTTTGCAGACCAGAAGACAGTGGCATGATATATTCAAAGTGCTGAATGGAAAAAACTTGCAACCAAGAATACTCCAACCAGCAAGTTTATCATTTAGAATATAAGGAGAGAGAGAGTTTTCCAGACAAACAAAAGTTAAAGGAATTTATCACCACCAAATCAGCTTTACAAGAAATGCTAAAGAGAATTCTTTGGGTGGAAAGACTCTAAGTAGGAGTAAGAAAACTAGGAGCCACAAAAGCAGTAAAAATAAGTGTATCTATAAAAATTAGTCAAGGGACTCACAAAATAGAAGGAT
Source organism: Taxidea taxus jeffersonii (assembly GCA_003697995.1). Lineage (NCBI taxonomy): Eukaryota > Metazoa > Chordata > Mammalia > Carnivora > Mustelidae > Taxidea > Taxidea taxus. The sequence goes on from ML108054.1 coordinate 21,605, forward strand.
ATAAAGTGATATAAAGTATGACACCACATACCTAAAATGTGGGGAGGAGAGGAGTAAAGAATGGGTTCAAACATAAGCAACCATCAACTTAATAGCCTGCCTTATGCAGAAGATGTTATATACAGATGGAATGATAACTACCAATTAAAAATCAGTAACAGATATACAAAAAATAAAGAGGAAAGAATCCATGTATATCACTAAAGAAAGTCAACCAATTGTGAGAGAATAGAGCAAGAGAAGAAAGCAACAAAACTACAAAACAACCATAAAACAAGTAAAAAGATTAAAAGGCATTAAGGACATAATTATCAATGATTACTTTAAAGGTAAATAGAGGAAATGTTATAGAGTAACTGAATGGATAAAAAACAAGACTAATGTGTATGCTGCCTATAAGAGACTCATTTCAGACCTAAAGACACACACAGATTGAAAGTGAAAGGATAGAAAAAAATTTAACATACAAATGGAAGCAAAAAGAAAACTGGAGTAGCAATATTTAAATCAGAAAAGAGAGACTTTTAAACATGGACCATAGCAAGAGACAAAGAAGGGCACTCCATATTGGTAAAGGGAAATATCCAACATGAGGGTGTAACAATTGTAAATATACATCCAACACTAAATACATAAAACTATTAATGGATATAGAGGAAGAAATTGACAGTAATAAAACAATAGTAGGGGTCTTTAACAATCCATTTACATCACTGGGTAGATTATCCAGATAGAAAATTAACAAGGAAACAATGACTCTGAATGACACATTAGATCAGATGGACATAACAGATACACACAAAATATTTCATCCGAAACAACTGAATGCACATTCAAGCGTGCATGAAACGTTCTGCAAGGTGGAGCACATGTTAAGCCACAAAACAAGTCTCAATAAATTCAAAAAGACTGAAATCATATCATGCATCCTTTCTGACCACAACAATATGAACTAGAATTATAATAAAAAATCTGAAAATAACACATACATGGAGGCTAAATAACATGTTACTACACAATGAATAGGCCAAACAAGAAATCAAAGAAGATATTTTAAAAAATACATGGAGACAAACGAAAATGAAAACACAAAATATTTGGGTCCAAAATCTTGAGATGCAGCAAAAGCAATACAGGTCTACCTCAAGCACCAAAAGAAACTTCAAATAAACAACTTAACCCTAGATCTAAAGAACCTAGAAAAAGAACAAAGCCCTAAGCTAGTAGAAGAGAGGAAATAATAAAGAGTAGAGCAGAAATTATAGAGACTTAAAAAGAAAAAAAAAAAAAATACAGAAGATTAGTGACACCAGAAACTGGTTCTTTAAAAAGTAAATAAAATTGATAAACCTTTAGCCAGATACATCCAGGGGGAAAAAAAAAAGAGAGTACTCAAATAAAATCAGAAATGAAGGAGAAATAACAATTGACATAACCAAAATATAAAGGATTATGGAAGAATATTATGAAAAATTATATGTCAACAAATTGGATAACCTAAGAAATGGATAAATTCCTAGAAACTTATACCATTCTAAAACTCAATCAGGAAGAGACAGAAAATTGGAAAAGACAAAGTATAAGGGCTAATGCAGAGGATCATAGGGGAAGAGAGGGGAAGCTGAATGGAAGAAATCAGAGAGGGAGCCAAACCATGGGAGACTCTTGACTCCAGGAAACTAACTAAGGGTTACAGAGAAGGAGGTGGAAAGGGGATGAGGTAACTGGGTAATGGACATTAAGAAGGGCATGGGATGTAATGAGCACTGGGTGTTATATGCAACTAATAAATCATTGAGCACTACATCAAAAATTAATGATGTACTATATGTTGGCTAATAGAATTTAAATTAAAAAGAAAAAAGTAGACGACATGGATGGAACTAGAGCGTATTATGCTTAGCAAAATAAGTCAACTGGAGAAAGACAACTACCACATGATCTCCCTGATATGAGGAAGTGGAGATGCAACGGGGGTGGGAGTTAAGGTGGTAGGAAAAGTAAAAATGAAAGAAGATGGGATCGGGAGGGAGAAAAACCAAAAGAGACTCTTAATGTCATAAAACAAACTGAGGGGGGTGGGGGGAAGAGGGGTTGGGTGAGGGTGGTGGGGTTACATCATATGTTTAAATAAAGCTTAAATAAAGTAAAAAAAAAAGAAAAAGAAAAAAGTAGAATGTAGCATCTGTTAAAATTATAAAAATTTAAAAACTAAACTCTTAAAAAAATTTAAAAATTTAAAAAGACCAAGTACTAGCAATGAAATTGAATCAGTAATAAAACAAACAAAAAAACAAACAAACAAAAATTTCCCAAAAAACACAAGTCCAGGACCAGATGGCCTCACAGGTGAACTTTACCAAACATTTAAAAAAGAGTTAATACATTTATTTTCAAATTATTGTCAAAAACAGAAGAGGAAGAAAAGCTTCCAAATTCATTCTTACAAGTCCTGATACCAAAAACAGACAAGACAGTAAAAAAAAAAAAAAAAAAAGAAAGAAAACTACAGGCCAGTATCTCTAACATAGATACAAAAACCCTCAATAAAATATTAGCACACTGAATACAGCAATACATTAAAATGTATTATTCACCATGATCAAGTAGAATTTATTCCAGAGATGCCAAAGTGGTTCAATAATTGCAAATCAATGTGATACATCACATTAATAAGAGAAAGGATAAAAACCACATGATAATCTCAATAGATGCAGAAAAAGCATTTGACAAAGTCAACATCTTTGATAATAAAAACTCCCAACAAAGCAGGCCCACAGGGAACATACCTTAACTTAACAAACACTACATATGACAAGCCCACAGCTAACACCATATTCAATGGTGAAAAGTGGAAAGCTTTTTCTTTAAGATCAGTAACAAGACTAAGATGCCCACTTCCACCACTTCTATTCAACATGGCATTAGAAGTCCTAGCCAATCAATTAGGTAAGAAAAAGAAAAAGATGTCCAAGTCAGAAAGGAAGAAGTAAAACTCTTAGTCTTTGCAGATGACATGATACTTTATACAGAAAACTCCAAAATTCCACAAAAAAGCTGTTCAAACTAATAAATGAATGCAATAAAGTAGCAGGATACAAAATCAACAAAGAAAAATCTGTGGCATTTCTAGAAACTAAAAATGAATTATTAGGAAGATAGGAAAACAATCCCATTTACAATTATATCAAAAAGAATAAAAATACCTTAGGAATAAATTTAACCAAGGAGGTAAAAGACATGTACACAGAAAACTAGAAAAACCTGATGAAAGATACTGAAGATTACAGAAATAAATAGAAAGATATTCCATGCTCATAGATTGAAAAAATTAATATTGTTAAAATGTCCATACTACCCAAAACAATATTTGGATTCAGTGCAATCCTTTTCAAAATTCCAACGGCATTTTCCACAGAACCAGAAAAATCCTAAGATTTGTATGAAACCACAAAGACCCTGAATATCCAAAACAATCTTAAGACAGAAGGACAAAGCTGGGGGTATCATGCCCCCTGATTTAAAACTATGCTAGAGTTATAGTAAAAAGTATGGTATTGGCATTTAAAAAGACAGAGCAATAGAACAACATTGCGAGCCTAGAATTAAACCCACATGTATATGAAAAATTAAATTATGACAAAGGAGCCAAGTACAATGGAGAAAAGATAGTCTATTCAAGAAACGCTGAGAAAACTGGATAGCAGCATGCAAAAGAATGAAACTAAACCACTATCTTATGCCAGATGAAAAAATTAACTTAAAATGGATTAAAAACTACAATGTACTGCGTCTCGGTGGCTCAGTGGGTTAAGCCTAGCCTCTGCCTTCGGCTCAGGTCATGATCTCAGGGTCCTGAGATCGAGTCCTGCATCAGGCTCTCTGCTTGGCAGGGAGCCTGCTTCCTCCTCTCTCTCTCTCTCTCTCTCTCTCTCTCTCTCTCTGCCTACTTGTGATCTCTGTCAAATAAATAAATAAAATCTTTTTTTAAAAAAGCTATAATGTAAGGTCTGAAACCATAAAATTCTAAAAAAAGAATTTGTGAAATTCCCCTATGATCCTCTGCATTAGTCCTTATACTTAGCCTTTTCAAGTTTTCTATCTCTTCCTGATTCTATCTCTTCCTGTTATTAAGCTCCTTAACATCTGTCTTGGTAATAGTTTCTTGGATCTGACCCCAAGGACACGGGGAAACAAAAGTAAAAATGAACAAATGGGATTGCATTAAACTAAAAAGCATCTGCACAGAGGGAAAAAATCCATCATTGAAATGAAAAGACAACCTCCTGGATGGGATAAAATTTTTGAAAATCATATCCAACAAGGGATTAATACCCAAAATATATAAGGAACTTATACAACTCAACAAAAGCAGCAACACCACAAACAACCCAATTAAAAAAATGAGCAGAGGATTTGAATAGCCATTTTCCAAAGATGATATACATATGGACAACAGGTACATGAAAAGATGTTCAATATCACTATTAGGGAAATACAAACCAAAACCATAATGAGCTATCACCTCACATACATACATTAGAATGGCTATTATCAAAAAATAATAACAAATAGTGGTGGAGAGTAATGTGGAAAAAAGGGAATCCTTGTTTATTGTTGGTGGGAATATAAACTGGTGCAGCTACCATTGAAAACAATATAGAGATTCCTGTATGAGCATAGCACTATGATACGATCCAACCATTCTATGTCTGTATATTTATCTGAAGAATACAAACATGTTGATTTAAAAAGATATATGCATTATTGCAATATGATTTAAAACAGCCAAAAAAGGGAAACAACCTAAATGTGCATCAATGGATGAATGGATAAAGATAACTGTACACACGCACGCACATGATGGAATATATATATATATACACAATCTGTGTATGTGTATACACACACACACAATGGAATACTTCCCATGATTTATGAAAAAGAATAAAATCTTACCATGTGCAACAGCATGGGTTACCCTGAAGATATTATGCTAACTGAAATAAGTCAGAAGAAGAAAGACAAATACCATATGATTTTACTCATATGTTGAATCTGAAAGAAACAATATAAGCAAACAAAACAAAGCAAAAAAAAAAAAAAAAACCTCAAAGATATAGAAAACAGACTGGTGGTTTCTAGAGGGGAAGGGTATTGAAGATGGGCACAGTCGGTGAAGGGGGTCAATCATACGGTGATGGGTGGTAACTAGACTTTAGTGATGGTCACTGTGTAGTGCATACAAATGCTGAATTATAATGTTTTATGCCTAAAACTATATAATGTTATATACCCATTTCACCTCATTTAAAAAAATGGAGAAGGAAGAAGAGGAAATCCTACTATATGGACAACATAGATGAGCCCTGAGGAAATGATGCTAGGTGAAATAAGCTATCATAAGACAAATGCTGCATGATACCATTTATAGGATGTATATAAACCGATCAAACATTTAGATGCAGAGAATAGAATGCTAGTCGCCAGAGGCTTAGAAGAGGGAAAATTAGGGAGTTGCTATTCAAGGGGTATAAAGTTTGGGTTATGTAAGGTATTGAATTGCTCAGTATCTGCTGCATAATATCATGCATATAGTTAATAATACTCTTTGGTACACTTAAAATTTTGTTGAGACAGTGTAGATCTCATGTTAAGTGCTCTTACTATAATAAAAAATAAAGTTAAACTGCTAACTTTAAAAAGGGCTAAACAGGAGCACCTGGGTGGCTCAGTAGGTGAAAGCCTCTGCCTTCAGCTCAGGTCATGATTCCAGGGTCCTGGGATCAGCATCAGGCTCTCTGCTCAGCAGGAAGCCTGCTTCCTCCTCTCTCTCTCTGCCTGCCTCTCTGCCTGCTTGTGATCTCTGTCTGTCAAATAAATAAATAAAACCTTAAAAAAAATAAAAATAAAAATGGTTAAACAATGAACCTTGGAACACTGAAAATATAAAATAAAATTTTTTAAAAATGTGTATGACATGATAAAAAATAATTTTTTTAAAAAGGGAAAGGAATATGTTTGAGTCCTTACAGAATCAATTTCAATATGTGGAAACCTTGGCAGAAGTGCTTCAGAGATTTAAAAGACAAAGAAACAAGAGTCAGAAAAACAGAAAATTAGGATGAAGGAGTTCTTACAAAAGACCTTGTCATGTTATGGCCTGTTTACTAAGATAATTAAAACATACTACAAAAGAAATGTACAACCTCCAGAAAGAAAAAAGTTAAAAAGTCAAAAATCTTAAAGAGCCCCCCAAATTAGGAAGCCTACAAAAATGTACTGCATTTTTGCTTTAACCCATTTTCTCTGGTCCAAGTTAAAGTTGAAAACCAAACCAAAACAATAGCAAACTGGTCTTAAAAACGACGATAAACAATCATAAAATCACCATAGCAGGTTCACTTAGGGCTCTGACCTAGAAACGTACTGAAGGAAAAAAGCCTCTTAACAAACACACAATATTTAAACATCCAACAAAACCAAACATGTAATTCATATGAAAATCAGGTCAAGGTTTATTCCATCAGATAAAATTCAAGAAAATCAGAGAGTAAGAATCGGGCACAAGAAGTTCAAAGAAGCAGAGTCAAAATTTGAGTCAGATGACAAATGACAATCACTCAGCATATAAGACAGAGAAGTAATTGCCCAAGAACTCTTTCTGGGGGTCTGGTAAAGAAAGTATTTGCTCCAGACCTAAAGGAACGGTCACAGAGTACCATATAAAGAGTCGAGTTTGAGGCTATGACCAAGAGCTTCTAAGTCGAGTATTTCTGTCATTCTTGCCCAGGACTAGAACTTTTCCAATTAGAACTGACCTGAGTGTGGGGCACCTGGGTGGCTCAGTTGGTTAAGCCTCTGCCTTCAGCTCAGGTCATGATCCCAGCGTCCTGGGATCAAGCCCTGCATTGGGCTCTCTGCTCAGCGGGGAGCCTGCTTCCTCCTCTTTCTCTGCCTGCTTCTCTGCCTGCTTGTGATCTCTGTCTATCAAGTAAATTAAAAAAAAAAAAAAATTTAAGAACTGACCTGAGTGTATTATTGCAAACAAGCAGGCACAGTGAACTGGACACAATGCTGAGGAAGTGGAAAATAAGCCTTTTTTGAGCCATTATTTAGACTTCTGCCACACTTAAAAGCATAAAAGAAATTTCTGCTTTCTGAACCTTAACGGTTATTTAAAATTTGAGAGGTAATTCTGTTCTTGAAATTCACTAGTTTTCCTTTCATACAGAGTTGTAATCCTTACAGGTTTGGGGCATTAGTCACAAGTACTGTGAGAACCCCATCAACCTGCAGTTAGCTGACTGACCTAGAGAATTGAGGACTGATTCAGGAATGATCAAAGAGGAAGGGCAAACAAAAAAACAATTGAGTGGGCCTACATGTCATTTCAACTGGCAAAAAAAAGGAAAATTGATTTTAAGGGCAATCCATACATTGTGCACTGTGGTAGAAAATGTAGAAATTAATTTGAAAACAGCAATTTGATAACAAAAAGAGAGAAGTAAAGTTATGTTTTTGCAATGAGGCTAAAGAAATGAATGAGAAAGCTGAGCTGACATTACTCTCCGCCCAGGAGGTATTTAAAAAAAAAAAAATGCTAATTATCTACCCAATATCGATTCTCCCTTTCTTACAACAAAATCACTGTATTGTTGGGGCGACATAGCAGAAAATAGACTGCACTGTTATCTGAAGACATGTTATTTGAGGCTTATAAAGAATGGCTGAAACAGCTTTCTTTGGTGAGATGTTTCCAGAAAGCTGTTGAATATCCTTTCAGATACCACCCCCCCAAAAAAAGTACCAATAGCCTACAAATAATAGTAATAAAGTACTAGAAAGTTTCCTTAACAGCAGCAATAAGCTTAGCTAAAAATTAACTACTACGACAGAGAAACAGGAAGGTAGAAGTCTTGTTGCTGATGAAATTATGGAGTCACCCACCTGGTCCAAGACTGGCTAATTCATGCCAGGATTCATGAATTCAGCCTTCATGCCAAGTAAGAAGAAAGCAAGCTACTTATCTTATTTAAACCATTGGTTTTCAAGATTTCTTCTGTGAGAAAGTGTTTGCATTGCCCAGTTGGCTGACAGGGTTTGTGGGGCTAGTGGAGCTGAGTAAGAGTATTCTGTTAGATTCTCAGAGGCTTGCATATATTATAATAGGGCTAAGTCACAAGCAAGTGCCCTTCATAATGAAAAGGGAGCTGAAAGAACCCACCTGAACATGTGGAGCTTTTCCTCTTAATTAAGTTAATTAATAAAGTATACCAATTTTTGCTATCAAAATAAATTTATATTGCCCTCCTACACTTGAAGATGGGATTTGAGTGGTGGTCTGAGTTTTTGAATAAGCTAACCCAGCTACAAAACCTGGCTCTAGACCCAAAAGTGTAGAAATCAAACAAACAAAAGCTAAATACATTGGACTTCACCCAAATTAAAACTTCTGCATATAAAAGGACACTATCAAGAGAATGAAAAAGATATCCCAAGAGTTAGGGGAAAAAAATAATTGCCATCATATATGTTTCCTGGATCCTTACAGAAGAAATCTCTAAAACTCAAGATGACAATGTCTCAGCCCATCAGTGATGGAGGGACCGGATAGTCGTACTGCCATAGTCCACACAATGCAGTGAACTGGGAGTAAGCCACAGTCATGAGCTTCACTCTCTGCCACCATGTGGGCCTATATTATCACTGTGTATGCTCTGGTTCTCTTGTTTGTTTTAACAATGTTGATCTGGGTGAAACCAATATAGCACAAGAAAACCTTTTTTTGTTCTTGAGTTTCAAACAACAATGATCAGTTAGCCTGACTTCTCAGAAGCCACTTACATCTTTTATTCTATTTGTTCTAAAAGATCAAAAACAAAAACCAAGTTCAGCAATATATTGGATTAGTGTGTTTCTTGTTTGATCTAAGTCGGCATATGCCCAACTCTAATTCAGTTCATTTTGAATGATTTCATTTGGAAAATCTGAAAGATTAAACAGAACAGATATCAGACCAACTGTATCAATTAAAATTCTCTTTTGCTTGGAAACCAGGTAATAATGAATAGCACATATCTCCAAGCCATGAACAAAGGTAAGATGCAGGTACAGAGAATAACAAATGGTTTATGAGTAACATAAATTCACAAAAACTGGTAGATTAAGGTTTGTTAATTTTTAAAGAAGTCTATTTCGTGTTAAAATCAGTGACTGCAGTACAGGCATACTTTGGAGATATTGCAAGTTTGGCTCAGACCATTGCAATAAAGTGAATTACACAATAAAGCTACTCAAATGAACTTTTTGGTTTCCCAGTGTATATACATGTTTGCACCATCTGTAATTTATTAAGCATGAAATATCATTATGTCAGAAAAAAACACAATGTACATACCTTAATTTTAAAATACATTATTGCTAAGAAACCCTCGTCTAAGCTTTCAGCAAGTTGTCATCTTTTTGCTGGTGGAGAGTCTTGCCTTGATGTTGATGGGTGTTGATGGATCTGGTGGTAGTTGCTGAAGGCAACTGGGGGGTGGCTGAGGTGATCTCTTAAAATAAGGACAACAATGAAGTTTGCTACATCAATCAACTCTTTTTTTTTAAACTCTTTTTTTTAAATGAATGATTTCTCTATGGCATATGATGCTATTTGATAGATTTTGCCCACATTAGATCTTCTTTAAAAAAGTAGAGTCCATCCTCTCAAATCCTGCTGCTGCTTATCTACTAAATTTATGGAATATTCTAAATTCTCTGTTGCCACTTTGACACTCTTCACAGCATCTTCACCAGCAATAGAATTCTTCAAGAAACCACTTTTTTTGCTCCTCATCCATTCAAGTTTTATCCTGAAACTGCAGCAATTCAGTCCCATCTTCAGGCTCCACATCTAATTCTAGTTCTCTTGCTATTTCCACCACCACATCTGCAGTCACTTCCTCCGCTGAGGTCTTGAACCCCTCAAAGTCATCTGTGAGGGTTGGAATCAACTTCTTCCAAATGCTGGTGAATGTTGATATTTTGACCTCTTCCCATGAATCAGAAATGTGTTTAATGGCATCTGGACTGCTGATTCCTTCTCAGAAGGTTCTCCATTTACTTTTTGCAGATCCATCAGAGGAGCCACTATCCGTGGCAGATAGGGCCTTACAAAATGTATTTTTTAAATAATAAGACTTGAAAGTTGACATTACTACTGGATCCATTGCAGAATGGGTGTTGTGTCAGCAGGCCTGAAAACAACATGACTGTTGTCCATCCCCATCAGAGCTCTTGGGTGCCGAGGTGCTTTGCCAATGCGCAGTACAATTTTGAAAGGCCTCTTTTTTTCTGAGAAGTACATCTCAACAGTAGGCTTAAAATAATCAGTAAACCATGTTGTAAACAGATGTTCTTTCAACCAGGTTTTGTTTTTCCTTTTATAGAGTTTAGGCAGAGATGACTTAGCATAATTCTTTTTTTTTTTAAGATTTTATTTATTCATTTGATAGACAGAGATCACAAGTAGGCAGAGAGGCAGAGAGAGACAGAGGAGAAAGCAGGCTGTCCGCAGAGCAGAGAGCCCGATGTGGGGCTCGATCCCACGACCCTGGGATCATGACCTGAGCCGAAGGCAGCGGCTTTAACCCACTGAGCCACCCAGGCGCCCCGACTTAGCATAATTCTTAAGAGCCCTGGGGTTTTTTGAAAGGTAAACAAGCACTGGCTTCACTTTAAAGTCACCACCTACATTAGCTCTTTTTTTTTTTTTCCTACATTAGTTCTTAAAACCAAAGTTAACCTGTCCTTTAAAGCTTTTAAGATGGGGCAGTTGGGTGGCTCAGTTGGTTAAGCAACTGCCTTCGGCTCAGGTCATGATTCTGGAGTCCCAGGATGGAGTCCCACATCAGGCTCCCTGCTCAGTGGGGAGTCTGCTCCTCCCTCTGAGCTCTCCCCTCTCATGCTCTCTCTCTCTCATAAATAAATAAAATCGATAAAAAATAAAAAAAAATAAAGCTGTGGATCTAGGCATATCCTCTCTTGCTAGGAAAGTCTGAGATAGTGTCTTCTTCCAATGGAATGCTATTTCATTGACATTGAAAATCGGTTGTTAATTCATCTTCATTAATTACCTGAGCCAGAACTTCTGGATGGCTTGCTGCTTCACCCTGGACTTTCATGTCATGCAGATGCCTTCTTTCCTTAAACCTCATGAACCAACATCTGCTTGCTTCAAACTTTTCTGCAGCTTCCTCACCTCTCTCAGCCTACATAGAATTGAAGAGAGTGAGGACCTTGCTCTGGATTACGCTTTGTCTTAAGGGAATGTAGTGGCTGCTTTGATCTTCTATCCAGACCACTGAAACTTTCTCCGTATAAGCAATAAAGTTGTTTTACTTTCTTATCATTCAAGGGTTCATATATTCACCAGCATAGTACTTTTAATTTCCTTCAAGAACTTTTCACAACTCAGCTAACTGGTGTAAGAGACCTACTTTTCAGCCTTTCTTGGCTTTCAACATGCCTTCTTCACTAAACTTAATGATTTCTAGCTTTCAATTTAAACTGAGAGACATGTGACTCTACCTTTTATTTGAACACTTACAGATCACTGTAGGTTTATTAACTGGTTTAATTTTATTACAACAGTAACATCAAAGATCACTAATCACAGATTGCCATTACAAATACAATAGTTTAAAAGTTTGAAATATTGTGAGAATTACCAAAATGTGATACAAAGTGGAACAAATACTGTTAGAAAATGGTACTGATGGGGTACCCCATCAGTATCAGCTCAGTCAGTTTTGGCTCAGGTTATGATTTCATAGGTCCTGAGACTGAGCCCCAAATGGGGCACCATGCTCAGTGGGGAGTCTGCCTGAAGATTCTCTCCCTGTGCTCCTACCCACACTCTCTCCCACACTCATTCTCTCTTTTTCTCAAATAAATAAATAAACATTTTTTAAAATTGGCACTGATAAACTTGCTCGGTGTAAGACTGCTACAAACCTTCAATCTGTATTTTTTTTAGAAAAGCAATGTCTGCAAAGCACAATAAAGCAAAGTACAATAAAGCAAGTATGCCTCTACTGTTTTTATATACTGATCTTTGTTAGAAGACAAAAAATATTACATACGCTATCTTAACAGAAAGGGTTTAATATAAAGAATTAAACTAGGTAATAGATTTTTTTTAACTGCAAAACTTAAAGCAGAAAAATTGAAGAAGAATAAGGTGTCATGAAACTAGGAACTGCAGAAAGTTAGGTAAATGAAGATGTTGGAACTATTAAAATTAGAACTTTGGACAAGAAGCCTCATACACCAAATACTTGGAAAGGGGAATATTCCTTAACTGGAACAGGTGTCTCTAAATTTAGAGGAGGAGCCCATGGGTCATTGAGTCAGACTTCTCAGAACGGAGGCTTAATGCAGCTTTAATGGCATGCCCTTAATGGGCATGATGAGACTTAGTCCTTCAAAAGTTGGAAAATCTACAAACTGGATTCAATTTCTTCTATCAAAATAAAGTGTTGGTGATAGATGGAAGAAATGAGACTGTTGTGATATTAGCAAGACCCAATTTGACAACAAATAAGAATAACCTTTTTCTTCTTTCTCCTCCAGCTTTGAAGTTCTCTCTAGTGCTGCTTTTTGTCAGAGTCTGAGAGCCAACTGGCAAAGAAATCCTTTTGCAGAATCCAGCCCTGATATCACAAAGCAGAGATTCAATGTGAGTTTGGACTTGAGACATAATGGCTGAATAACCCATGCAATCCAGCCCCTTGGCTACTCAGCACTCACTCACACTCTACATATATTTGAACTTTCACAAAACAAGAGAAAGAACTCCATATTTGCACCTAATGTGATAGAACTATCCCTTAGACAGATGAAAGCATTCTCATCCTCTCCCCAAAATACTGAGATGCAAATTTCCATCAGTCATTGTATTCTTCTCTGAACTATGCTAACTATACTTCAAATTCAGTCAACTTTCTAAAGACTTGGTTGTAAAGTTTATTCTAACAAAACTTGCATACAATTGTAAAGAAAAAGAAAAGAAAGGAAGCTGAGTATGTACACACACACACAAGAAGATATATATAGCCGTAGCAGTCTTCATTTCTGTAATGGTCATGCAGCTGTGGTTGATATTTACAACCCCTTTCTTCTACATTTCATTCATGTTTCTTTTTTCCCCCCCGCCAAGGTCCTCAGCTAGTCAGGATTCTCTGCTTTACATAGTGAACCAAACCTTCCTTTCTGAAGATACTAAATCTCCAGTTGTCCCATCTTTAAATTTCTATGGTTTTCTATTAACTTTTTACTCTTAGACAGGATGTACCACAAAAACTCCAAAGAACTACCTTGGTTCCACATTCTTCTACCTAAGTCTGAACTTTTGTTCCCCCCCTACAAAATTCACATATTGAAAACCTAACACCCAAGGCAATGGTATTAGGAGGTGGGGCCTTTGGAGTGTGATTAGATCAGAAGGGCAGAACCATCACAAATGGGATTAGTGCCTTTAAAGAGTGAGCTCTGGTTTTTTCACCATTTGAGAACACAACAAGAAGTCTGCAATGTTAAAGAGGGTTCTCAACTGACCATGTTGACATCCTGATCTCAGAATTCCAGCCTCCAGAACTGTAAGAAATAAATTTCTGTTATTTATAAGCACCACAGTATATGGTATTTTGTTACAGTAATGCAAACAGACTAAGACATACTCATTGCCCCTGTTGTATAGAAGGAACCCAGTTTCCTATTGGAAATCAGGATCCATGTCCCCAAATGGAATAACCTCCTTCTTGACCTGTTAATTCAATGACATAAAGACCCAAGCAGCCAAATGGCAGTCTCAACTTTTAGTTCAACAGAACTATTGTTGGGTCCCCCTTGGAAATCAAGACCACCAAACCATCTGCAAACCAGGCTCAAGGTTTGTTCCTCTTCAGCCATAAATTCATAAGAAATTCTCCATGAAGCCATAGGTATGGAAGAAAGAAAAGGATAATACAAAGTAGTTAGTGTTGAAGGAGTCTGAGGTACCTCCTCACATAACTTCCTTGTGCCTTTTGGCACAAGCTCAACCTCAGTTTCTTATTTACCACTTATTTCCACTTAATAATTGATTTCTGTTGCTCATGCCTAAGTTTAAAGCTTGCTAGCTCAGAGGACATCCAGTTTATTATGAGAACCTTAGGTCACCTAGTCACTTGATGTCCAGTGATTAGACATTGAGGCCTGGTAGCAAACCTAGAGATATCCCTCTATAATAGTTATCCAGGGGCACCTGAGTGGCTCAGTAGGTTAAACCCTCTGCCTTCGGCTCAGGTCATGATCCCAGGGTCCTGGGATGGAGCCCCGCCTCCAGCTCTCTGCTCAGCAGGGAGCCTGCTTTCTCCTCTCTCTCTCTCTCTGCCTGTTTGTGATCTCTGTCTGTCAAATTAAAAGGAAAAAAAAAAAAGGAATAGTTATCCATAAAAGAAAGCATGGAGGGGAACCTGGTGGCTCAGTCGATTAAACATCCAACTCTGGGTTTCAGCTCAGATCATGATCTCAGGAGGCCCTGTGATGGGCTCCACACTCAGTGAGGAGTCTGTTTGAAATCCTTTCTCCCACCCTCCCCTCCACCTCTGAGCCTCCCCCTGCTCACTCATGCTCTCACACATGCTCTCTCTCTCAAATACAAGAAAGAGAGGAAGGAAGAAAGAAAGAAAGAAAGAAAGAAAGAAAGGGAGGATGTGCTCAAAACTCTAGACTTCTGTCCTATAATCTTCCTAATATCCTAATAGTATTTGCCAAAGACTCTGAAGTGAATCCCTCTATTCCATGGGTTTTTCAAGTATCATCAGATCTGCTACATCATAAAGCCTAAGGAGAAAAGAAGTTCTCATTGCTGCTTGAACTTGCAGCAGAGCCTTCTTCTGAAGTCCCCTTCAAAACCAACAACCTACAGCTTATTCTGTAGGAGGTATCATACTCAAATATATGTTGCCTCCAGAATCCAAAAAAGTCTATCCAGCATTGTGCCTCTTTTTGTTAGTTGGTGGTACAAGATGCAGAAACTTGTCTTATATCCTTGAGATGGTATCTCAGAAATTTCACTGAGCTGGTGGGTCTCTGAATTTTCATGGGGTTTATAACTCATTCTTTTTTTCTCAGCTGTCTTACTAAGGCATCTAAAGAACTTGTCATTTCCTGCTCATCAGAGACAATGGACATAATCTTAACCAATGTAGTAGAAAAATGTGAGGTTATTTGAAATGTCAAGACAACCACTGTGGAAGATACTACAACAGAAAGCAAGAAAATTAACAGAGCCCTGAGGCAGGAAGGTATATTGTTGGTCCTACCACTCAGAAGCAAACTACTTTTTGTGTGGTTCTTGCAAATTAATATGGTAGGAAAAAAGCATTTTCCAGGTCAATAGCTGCATATGGATGTTGATTTGTTTCAGTTAAAGGCACCACACCTGGAGCAACAGCTATAATTGAAGTCAACACCTGATTAAATGCATGATATTCCATGGCCATTCTCCAAGATCCATCCCACTTCTACAGAGTCCAAACAAGCAAATTAGAGATCTGATTTGTATCATCAAACATGCATCTTCTGAGTCTTTGCTAGTGACAATAATCCCTGAAATTTCTGCAGAGATATATAGTACTACTCTTGTTCACCATTCTGGCAGCAAGGGGAAATTCTATGGGCATTAATTTGATTCTTCCTATAATGTCCTAACAAGTCAGAGAACCTTTGTAATGATTCTTCCAGTTGACGAATGTGTCCATTCAAATTATACATTCAATAACTTAGGAAAGAATCATTGGCGTAGACAGTAATTCAAATTTAGCCAAAATTCTAGAGATAGTGGGGCACCTGGGTGGCTCAGTGATCCCTGGGCCCTGGGATTCTGCCCCCCCCCACACCCACCTGCCTCTCTGCCTGTTTATCATCCCTCTCTCTCTCTCTCTCTCTCTCTGTCAAATACATAAATAATCTTTAAAAAACATTATAGAGATAGAGATATATCACTTGACCACCATGAGCCCTACTTTGATGAGTGGACCATAGTGGAATTTTGGTTCCCTTGGATTTAGCATCAATTCAGAGCCAGCATGTAACAATCTCTTCAAAAGTCTGGGTATATTTCCTTTTTCCTACTGTTCATTCACTTTAGTAAAATGCTACAATTCCCTTCAGAGAAAGCTTGGAGGAATATCTGCATTCTGAAAAATTTTCTGACATGGTTTTATAGCTCAAAATAAGCAAAAAGATGACAAAATGTTCATTTTCTTTCATTCAAAAAATATTTGTTGAGTGCCCACTGTGTACCAAGCCTTATTAAAGTTGATGGATATGAAGAAGTATATTCAATATCTTGCATTTTAGTAAGAAGAAAAAAATAAAATACTTCAGTATTTTTAGATTATGATAGGTTTACCAAAAGTAATAAACAAGATGATTTGTTAGAGCTATCAAAGGGAGATCTGGTGGGAGGCACATCAAACAGAGTGGTTGGCAAAGGCCAATCTGAAATGTAAAACTGAGGTTAAAATGTGAAGGAAGCTAGAACCAGTTATGACAAGAACTGAAAGAATAAGTTCCCAGGCAGAAAGAACAAGTCTCTCAGAGACCCTGGGTAAGGATGTGCCTGGGTGCTTGAAGGACTGTGAGCCAAAAAGGTGGTAGATGAGGTTAGAGAGACAAGCAGAGGCCACCATGAGGTCCTTAGAAGCAAAAAATTTGTATACTTATTTCTGCTATAACAAGACATATGCATTTTTAAAGATTTATTTTATTTATTTATTTGAGAAACAGAAAGCATGAGCAGGGAGGGGCAGAGGGAGAAGCAGATGCCTCGCTGAGCATGGAGCCTGATGTGGGGTTCAATCCTAGGACCCTGAGATCATGACCTGAGCAGAAAGCAGATGTTTGACTGACCCACCCAGGAGCCCCAAAACATTTATATTTCTAAAAACCACTCTGCTATGCCAAATCACATAATAAAACCATAGGTTTTAAGGGTATATACATGGCTAAAGGTAAAACACTTAAAAATTTTGTTGGGACACTCTAAAAACTGATTAAAACATAATAAAACAGCACATTTTTGCACATTTTTAGTGATTAATGACATAAATACTACAATAACTACATACCTAAAGCTTGCTCATGGAAGCAGTCCTCAGAAGGGCTGCAGCTCTAAGTTTTGGGTGGGGGAAGGAGGGTTATCTGAAATCCAGGGAAAGCAGTAACACCTGATGTGGACAGGTGTGGCCCATAACCCACAGTTAACTGAGGTAGCTGGGAGGGCACAGGGTTGAGATGTGTGCATGTGTGCTGCTTTCACTGGGTGCAATTTCTGCATTCATCTGGTGTTTTTCAAACATTAGCAAATATGAAACTCACTGTGCTCAAATATATCTACCACTTTTTCAAAATAAGCCTTTTGGCAGGACCGTTTTATTCTAATTGTAGGAGAAGCCACTGGAAGGTTTTAAAATAGCAAAGTGGCATAATGCAATTGTGCTTTAAAAGATCTCTTCAGCTTCTCTGTGAAAAATGATTATAGACCAGGATGAATGACATTTACTGAGTAGGAAAATACTGAGAAAGGAGCAGATTTCAAGGGAAGCTGTAGTGGGAATGACAAGTAGGCAGGTGGGTCTGCCTCCAACCTCACTGGAAAAGTCAGAATAGAAATACGACCTGCATCTGTGGAACAGTTAATGCAATAGGACCACCTGGGGTAGTCTAGAGGAGCAGAAGGCCCAGGGCCTTTCTCATCACCACAAGCATGAAGTAGAGATGCTACACAGTTCTACTCTTCTTATTCTGTTTGGGTATCAGGTTTCCACATAGAGTCACATCAAAAAACAGGAAAAAATAGAGAAGGAGACAGAGGGGGAGAGAAGTAAAGAGAAGGAAGGGAGGGAGGGAGGGAGGGAGGAAGGGAGGGAGGAAAGAAGAAAGAAAGAAAGAAAGAAAGAAAGAAAGAAAGAAAGAAAGAAGGAAGGAAGGAAGGAAGGAAGGAAGGAAGGAAGGAAGGAAGGAAGGAA
>ML108054.1:39676-50401 GCA_003697995.1 Taxidea taxus jeffersonii
GAAGGAAGGAAGGAAGGAAGGAAGGAAGGAAGGAAGGAAGGAAGGAAAGAAAGAGGGAGGGAGGGAGGGAGGGAGGGGAAGGAAGGAGAGAATACTATAAAATCCAAGTCCCTGATGTATAATACACTTTACAGTATAAAGCTGCAGCAACAGCATAACATTATTTACATTAGCATGACTAATGGCAGATGCATTGCATTTTCAGACTGGGGTCTCTGCATCTAATCTGCAGTCTTCCTTTCCCCACACCCAGGACCACTTAACCTACTTGCTAGCTCTCCACCTTGCATCTCTAAGTACAGTCCAGACCTTGGCACTCTGGGGCAAGCTGAACTTTGGCATTCAGTATCAAACCAATCTTGCCACCAAGCCCAGTTCCTTTTAACCCCAATTCTAGTCATTGGTCGCTATCATTATCAGTCCTGTTTTAGGAACCTTCCTAATGACCTAATCTCTAAGACTGGTGGTCCGCCTTGCTACAACCATTAGATTCTCCTGTTGTTTCTATGTCTGGGTCTGAGGTTCACAGGGCAGGCAGCTGGGAAGGGGAGATGAATATGAAGTGGAGGGAGCAAGGACACACTACAACCTGTTGTCAGAGTCTAAGATTTTAACCTTCTTTCTAGCTAATAAGTTGGCCTATTACTGTTCTGTGGATTCTGGTGGAAACACTATACTCCAGGGGCAGAGAGAAAAAAAACCGTATTACTCACAGTACAGCAAGCAGCAGAAACATCATGCTTGTCTCAGTTCTTCTCACCTCCAAGTCCTATGGATGCAACACAGAGGTACTCAGATGAGTACTGCACCTACAGGGAATTTGCATCACAGCTGAAAAACCCTGAATTTAGAGATTCATCAAAGCAACCACATACAGTAAGCAGTAAGCAAGTCTGTTCTTTATCCCAGAGTAAAATATTATCTAAACCTCCGGGTTGCTCACAGTAAGGAAGCACAACCCTGAGAAGTGCCCAGGAAAGAGACTCGTATTCTCAGCATACCCAGCAAGAACATCAAGGGACACTCAGAGACCATGGTGGATTGCCTCTTCCAACATTTTTGAGGCTGAGCTGGAACCCATCTAGATGAACTAGAACCTGCCTTGGTCTTCCACTACCTCCAAGTCTTCAACTTCGATGATGATGAATGTGTCCTGCAGGAGACACTGATGCCTTTCATCACAAAGCTAGCCATGCACTTGGCCCAGGAGTCGGGAAGGCTGAGGCAGAAGCGGAAGCTGATGCCAGCCCAGCTGCTGACCTGTGCCAACCAGATGAACCAGTAGACAAGTGACAACACACATGATCTACACTAAACTCCTCACTAAACATAAAGAGCATAAAAAGCAAAATACCTGCTGTCCCACTTTGCCTTCCAAACCTTATACAAAATATCTCTTCTGACTCATGCTAACTCAAAACCATAGAGGAAAAGGAATTGTAGAAACACAATTTCAGGTTAGCTAAATTAACCTAATAACAATCTACACAGGCCATAGACAAATGGCCTCCATGTTACCTTCCTTCTGAGTCTTTTTTTTTTTAAGATTGTATTTATTTATTTGACAGAGAGAGATCACAAGTAGGCAGAGAGGCAGGCAGAGAGAGGAGGAAGCAGGCTCCCCGCTGAGCAGAGAGCCCGATGCGGGGCTCGATCCCAGGACCCTGGGATCAGGACCCTGGGATCACGACCTGAGCCCAAGGCAAAGGCTTTAACCCACTGAGCCACCTAGGCGCCCCAGCCTTCTGAGTCTTTTAAGTCTCATGGTCCATCTTTGAGCAATTCCTATCATTCTCATTTCATGGAGGAATAGCTGAGGATTAAAAGGACAATTAAAACCACTAGCCATGTTATTTCAGGGGTCCCTAGGAGCACCCTCAGTTTCGGTGATTCTCTAGGAGGGCTCACAGGTCTCAGCATAGTCATGTTCACAGCTAATATTGAATACAGTGAAAGGATACAAAGCAAAATCAGCAAAGGAAAAGTATGAGAAGACATGTGGAAAAAACAGGTACAAACTTCCAAGAGTCCTCTTCCAGTGAAGTCCCACGGGATGCACTTAGTTATCCCAGCAATAAGTTGTATCCACACATCTGAAGGCTTGTGTGCCAGGGAAGCTCATTAGGGGCTCTATGCCCTTGAGTTCTTCTTGGGGGCTGGTCATGTAGGCCCTCTCTGCCTAGCATGTACCAAAATTTCAGACTCCCAGAAGGAAGGGAGGTGTTCAACAACAACCACATTGTACTGTTTAGGCACAGGGAACAATTCTTATCAGTTGTAGGCATGATGGGAACCCTCTCAACACCCAGGTTGCCAGAGGGTAACCAGAGGCCAATCTTGCAAGCAGGCCTTTTAAGGAGAGCAGTCTCAGCGCTGCTATGTTAACTGCTTTCTGTGCATATTCCTAGACATGGCGATAATCATGGCTCCATTACAACCAACGTATTGTTCTCTTTGAATTGTGGCATACTACACTCCCCTGGGGTTTTGGGTTTGTTGCTGTTGTTTGTTTGTTTGTTTTTCCTTTTTCTTTCTTGTAAAAATAAAACACCCTTTCTCCTCACATTTTCCACATTTTCTCTAAGCTGCCCTCTTCACGTCCTCCCTTTTCCCTTTACTCACACTGGTTGTGGAGAGGTGGAGTGAGTTAAATGATTGCTAAGTTTAGGAAAAATAACTGGGTGTGCTTGGCCAGAAACAGTGCAGCTCCTCTGACATATCATGGGATACATCCCCTTCCTGGGTGGCCTCTTCCATCTAAGACTGCTGGTTTATCTGCCTAGTTCTGGGGTTCAATATTAGCCAACCCAGGTGGTAGGCCTAGAGCACCTATGCCAGCAATACAGGTAATTTTTGGACCTCTTCTGCCTTACTTTTTGTTGTAATTTACTAACCTGATCAGAATCAAGTAGAGAAGAGGGTTTCTGTACACTGGAATCCCCTGGGAAACCTCAACAAAGAAAAGGAATGAGTATTTTGAAAATGGTACACATAAGTTGTTAGAGTGGAATTTTTTCCCTGTCTTTATATCCTTAATCTTCTAAAATATGATCCTATTATTTTGTAACTATAAAATATCATTTTCATAATAAGTAAATGAAAATTTTATGCTCAGAAAAAGTTCCTGATGTCTTTAAAAGTCAGATGGGAACTATAGCTAATCTTCAGTAAGCAGGGCAAAAATCACAAGAATAACATTGAAGGGGCACCTGGGTGGCTCAGTGGGTTAATGCCTCTGCCTTCGGCTCAGGTCATGATCTCAGGGTCCTGGGATGGAGCCCCGCATCGGGCTCTCTACTCAGCAGGGAGCCTGCTTCCTCCTCTCTCTCTGCCTGCCTCTCTGCCTACTTGTGACCTCTGTCTGTCAAATAAATAAATAAAATCTTAAAAAAAAAAAAAGAGTAACATTGAATACACCTTAAATCATAATTTCATAAGATCTAGGATATATGTGCTTAAATGAATAACTAAATTACAAAGTTTTATGCAGGATGCCTGGGTAGCTCAGTTGGGTAAGGGTCCAACTCTTGATTTTGACTCAGGTCATGATCTCAGGGTTGTAAGATCGAGCCCCACTGTGAGCTCCACACTCAGCAGAGTCTGCTTGAGATCCTCTCTCTCTCCCTATACTCCTCCACCCTGTTTCCTCAATGTGCACGCATGTGCACTCTCAATCTGTCTCTCTAAAATAAATACATAAATCTTTAAAAAATAATTTAAGTGTTATGTACCCTGAGGTTGAAGCAGATTTTAAAACTTTTGTGCCCACCTTCATTGGCTTTGAATTCCTGTCTACCTCCTCATGCAAGAGATCGGAGAGCAAGAAGCGTATGTAGAAATGTGTTGTTCTCAATCAATTCATCTTTATGATTTAATTTTGCAGCCAAAAGTCCTCGCCAACATTTTATCCAATACTTGCTTATTCAGCTTAGTATTTTTTAGAGCACCTCATATCAAGGTTTTATAAGGTTCTCTCTTTCAAGCAGGCAATTTTTTTTGAGCTTTGGAACAAAATGCTATTTCTTCATGTGGAACCATGTTTTATGAAAAGTATGTGTTATTGAACATTAGGATCAGATTCATTGTGGTGAGGTGCCCAGGCTATGCAAACACAAAGGAATGGATCTCCCCATCCTTTCCCATTACAGGTAAAGAAGTTTTATGGGTAATGTTATATGGAATCATCCAAAGCCCTTCCACTGAATATTTCTCTTTCTCTCAGTTAGATTTGCATTAGCTAAATATTGTATGATGCTATTCCCTTAATAGCGCTATCAGTAGGGAAAACAAACTGCTTTCTTTAAAAAAAAAAAAAAAAAAGATGTTATTTATTTGACAGAGAGAAAGTTCACAAGCAGGCAGAGAGGCAGGCAGAAGACTGAGGGGGAAGCAGGCTCCCCACTGAGCAGAGAGCCCAATGTAGGGCTCAATCCCAGGACCCTGATATCATGACTTGAGCCAAAGGCAGAGGCTTAACCCACTGAGCCACCCACGCACCCCAACAAACTGCTTTCTTATTGGGACTTTCATGCATATAGCTGGCATCACACCCACTTCATACTTTCTCCATTTTCTTTTGCATTGACACAGAATGAAAGAAGATGTATGTTGATCAGCACTCATAGTTACTGTAAAAGAAACTAGCTTAAGCAGAGGTGATGTAGCTTTAGGCAGGAATGGATTGAATTGCTGATAGAACACTTCATCAGGACTTTATCTTCTCCATCTCCCTGATCTGCTCTTTTTTGCTTTGGCTTCATTCTCAGCATGCTTTCTTCCATTCACTGGTAAGGATAGCCACCAGCAGATCCTGGTTTAAATGGTAATCTCAGCATACAAATTCAGAGAAAAGCTAAGTAACCTCTTTCCCCCAGGATCCATATTAAAATTTTAAAAGAGTGTTGACTAACATTGCTTGAAGTCATGTCTGGACTCCATCCTGAGCCAAGCTCACAGCCTGGAGGAAGGATTAAGTGTGGTCACAAAATATATAGTTCCTTAACATCACATGGTATCACAGAAGTTAATAAAATACAGGAATACTGAAAATTTAAAAAAAAAAAATTTAAGATGCTTATTAAATCATGGAATGGATATCCCTTCTCACCTTCCTCTTCACCAGATATGAAATGCTAATATACTAGACACCTCTTGGATGGCTACCTATGGAGGTGGGTACCCAGTCATCTGACTGTCCCATGTAGCTCTGCTACCTAGCTATTTATACTCATGCTGGAGTGATCAACCAACACAAGCTGGGCCACACAAATATTTGAAAACTTGGACTTAAAGACAAAGAGACATGGGGTGCTTGGGTGACTCAGTCGGTTTATCATTGAACTCTTAAGTTTGGCTCAGGTCATGACCTCTGGGTCATGGGATCAAGCTTTGTGGTAAGCTCTGTGCTGAGTATGGAACCTGCTTGGGACTCTCTCTCCCTCTCCCACTGTACCTCCCCCCCCTGCTGGTGCACACACTCTCACTCTTTCTGTGTGTGTCCCTCTATCTCTCAAAAAAAAAAGACAAAGACAGTTGTTGGAATGGAATCATAGTAATGGCAATACACAAGGGGAGAATAATTAGCCAACTCTAGGACCTCTAGACTTCTTGTTCCTTGAGATAATGAATGTCCATATTGCTTAAGCCAGAAGTAGCTGGATTTTGTCTTACTTTCGTGTTAAATCAAACTAAGCAACATCTAAGGCAATCTGAGTTCATTTCTGCTACTTGCAATGAAAGAACATAAACCCGTAGACTGTGTGTTCTGAATGTTTCCAGTCTCACTAGCCTGAAATGAGGTCAGCTCTATATTAATGCCCTAAATACTCTTGCTCTGTCGCCACACGTGTTTGACTAGCAGAATACCCATCTTTCCCTGGCATTTCCTTCCTTAAGTGTTTTCTAAAATCCCACTGGAGCTCTTAGACTCCTTTTAAAAATTTTTACTAGTTTTCACCTGCAAGGAGGTAATTTCAACAATGATTTTCTCATTGGTCTTAGATGATAGGGTCTTTGATGATAAAAGGAAGGTGTGTACATTTTGGGAAATTTGGAAAATAGAGTAAAATACAAAGACAAAAAAACAACTATAATTTTACCTTTAAGAAATAATACTTTTATGAGTAGTTTATTTCCAGTATTCCTAATATTTTTATTGTGAAATATAACACCTGTGTAGAAGGGCAAAATGTAGACTTTTGAGAAATAACTACAAAATGAACATCTAGTAACCATCATCCAGGTCAAGAAATAGAAAATTACTATCACTTCAGAATCTCCCAAACATCTTTGCCCAGTTATAACCCTTTTCCTCCCTTGTAAGTAATGACCAACTTAACTTTTATGATTATTTCTGTTGCTTTTCACTATAATTTTATCACCTAAGTATATATCACCAAAAATTTTATTTTAATTTTGTCTGCTTTTAAGCCTTATATAAATTAAATCATATTTTTAATTTGATTTTTTCATTCAACAATATGTATGCCAGATTAATCCACATTCTTGAATGTAGCTGGAGTTCATTTCTTTTCATTGCTGTATAATAATCCACTGCATGATACAGAAAAATTTAATTTATCCATTCTACTCTAGATAGACATATTGGTTATATCCAGTATAGTTCTTGAATATTTTCTTTCTATGGTGGAATTATACTAACTCTAGAAATGTATATTCTACTTTCATCATTTAAATTGTAGTGTATTTTCTCTTGTTACTAGAAGTTATTTAAAAATATTATATCTAATTGCTGTACCACATTTGATTATATGTATGTACTGTAATTTTTTTTTAGATTTTATTTATTTATTTGATAGACAGAGATCACACAAGTAGGCAGAGAGACAGGCAGAGAGGGGAGGGGAGAAGCAGGCTCCCTGCCGAGCAGAGAGCCCGATGCGGGACTTGATCCCAAGACGCTGGGATCATGACCCGAGCCGAAGGCAGCGGCTTGACCCACTGAGCCACCCAGGCATCCCTGTATGTACTGTAATTTATTTAACCATCCCTCTGGGGTTCTCACTTAGATTGTTTCCAATTATTTGTCACTACAAGTAATGTTGTAGTTAACACTTTTTACATAAGGATTTTTATCTGTATTTCAAAGCATTTCCTTAGGTCATTTCCCCAAAATAGAAATACTGTATCAAATAGTATAAGTATTTTAAAGTCAAAGTTCTCTCCAAAAGGGTGGTATTAATCAAGGTAGGAGTTTCACCTCCTCCTTGCCAACATTAAATAGGTGCTCACGTTCTCATGCATGTTTGCACTCTCACTTGTTCTCTCTCTCTCTTTCTCTCTCACTCTCCCTCCCTTCTTTACTCCCTCCCTCCCTCCTTCTCTTCCTACCACCCTTTAACCTTCTTCAAGGGCTGTGATGCAGACTTTGCCCTAGAGCCTAGTCAAGTACAAAAAAAAAGCTGATCACATACAAGAAATGTGAATAGATGAAAGTACAAAGTATCTCTGTTTTCTTTGTAGCAGCCCAAGCAAGCAACAAATGGAGAAGATGGTGCCTAATGACAGAAAATGGTCAGTGCATAGTTGGAGGTTGACTGAATGAACAATAGGAAGGGCAACCAGGAGGACAAGGGAGTGTTCAAAGAGGTGGCCCCCTCAGGGGACACACGGACAGCAGCTTGTGGCTAAGTTTCCAGGGGAAGGTGTCACACGTTTCCAGTGATACAGATGGTCTACAGTAACACGGAATCCGAGAGATGGTGATTGGGGCATACTAGCCATGATTATCTGGGAGGTGTGCTGTGCTCTAGTTGACTCACAAGGCTACCAATGTGCAAAGAGAAGAGGCCAACACAAGAACAAGTGGCTAGAAACAGAAAGAAAACCGAAGTGAAGTCCCAGGAGTCTGGGGCATAAGAGGCAGGAGAAGTCATGTCTTCAGGACAAATCTGGGACCCAGAGATCAGAACCAGGACTCCTGCCCATAATCCAGCAGGGCAACTAAGATCATCGTCAGTGAGGGAGGTACAAAGCCAGTTTACATACTACAGTTGACCCTTGAACAATGTGGGGGCTCACAGTGCTGACCTCTGGGCAGTCAAAATCTACATATTAACTTTTGACTCCCCCAAAACTTAACTTCTGATAGCCTACTGCTGACCAGAAGACTTACTCATAACAGTCGATTAACACATATTTTTGTATGTTCCATGAATTATAGATTGTATTCTTACAATAAAGTAAGATAGAGAAAAGAAAACGTTAAGGAATTTTCTTCTTTAAAAAATCAAAAGCAAAAGAAAATACATAAGCAGTACCGTACTGTATTTCTTAAAAAAAAGGCACATGTAAGGGGGCACATGCAATTCAGATCCATGTTGTTCGAGGGTCAACTATGTACTGGCCTGGTAATAGGAATAGGACTAGCGCTTCTGGAAAGAGGCACAGCAGTCGCACAAAGGGGAAAAATGACGACAAGGGCATGAGGGATGAGGCAGAACTGGCAGAAGATGCTATGAACTCACCATGAACAGCATGGGCACTCGAGAAGTCATTTTACATCATCTAGTTCAAGATGGCAGTCTGAGCAGTTATGAGCCCTGGACACTATTAAAATGAGGATCAAGGCATTAAAAATCTCACAATAAAGAGAATGACAGGAGGAGGAATCAAGATGGCGGAGAAGTAGCAGGCTGAGACGACACCAGGCAGCAGATCAGCTAGATAGCCTATCAAACCATTCCAAACACCTACGAATCCAACAGGAGATCGAAGAGAAGAAAAACAACAATTCTAGAAACAGAAAATCGACCACTTTCTAAAAGGCAGTGGAGAAGTGAATCCAACGTGACGGGAAGATAGACCCGAGGGGGAGGGGCCGGCTCCCGGCAAGCGGCGGAGCACAAAATCAGGACTTTTAAAAGTCTGCTCCACGGAGGGACATCGCTCCAGAGGCTAAACTGGGGTGAAGACCTCACGGGGACAGCGTGGACTCAGGTCCCGCGGGGTCACAGAAGGATCGGGGGTGTCTGAGTGTCGCAGAGCTCACAGGTATTAGAGCGGGGAAGCTGGCTGCGGAGACAGAGCTGAGGTTTCCTAGAGCCGTGGTCTGTGACACGGGCCAGTGCTCTGTGCGAGGGGTACCCACAAGATCCGGGGAGACTCCGACCCGGGAGAGCTCAGGGATCAACGGGGTTCAGAGACTCCAGGTGGGACTCTGCCAGAGAAAGAGATGCTTGGTCACAGGCTGGGTGAGCTCGGAGCACTCCCAGAAGCCAGTGAGACGGGACTGATTACTCACGATTTTCTCCAAGCGCGGCTGGAGGCGGGGGAGATGGGAGTGATTAAACGCTTTTCCCTGAAGGCGCACTGAAGACTGGGGCCCCCAGCTCTCGGCTCCTCCTAGCCGGAGATTGGAAAGCCGCCATTTTCATTCCCGTCCTCCCGAACTCTACAGAAAGTGTTCAGGGAACAAAAGCTCCTGAAAGCGAACCTGAGAGGATTACTTAGCCCGGCCCCTGGTAAGGGCGGTGCAATTCCGCCTGGGGCAGAGACACTTGAGATTCACTACAACAGGCCCCTCCCCCAGAAGATCAAAGAAATACAGCCAAGACCAAGTTCACTTAACAAGGAGAACAGCGGATTCTTATCTCGACAAAATGACAAAGCGGAAAAACTCACCACAAAAAAAAAGAACAGGAGGCAGGACCGAAGGCTAGGGACCTAATCAATACAGACATTGGTAATATGTCAGATCTGGAATTCAGGATGACAATTCTCAAGGTTCTAGCCAGGCTCAAAAAAGGCATGGAAGATATTAGAGAAACCCTGTCAGGAGAAATAAAAGCCCTTTCTTGAGAAATAATAGAACTAAAGTCTAATCAAGTTGAAATAAAAAAAGCTATTAATGAGGTGCAATCAAAAATGGAGGCTCTTACTGCTAGGATAAATGAGGCAGAAGAAAGAATTAGTGATATAGAAGACCAAATGACAGAGAATAAAGAAGCTGAGCAAAAGAGAGACAAACAGCTACTGGACCACGAGGGGAGAATTCGAGAGATAAGTGATGCCATAAGACGAAACAACATTAGAATAATTGGGATTCCAGAAGAAGAAGAAAGAGAAAGAGGAGCAGAAGGTATACTGGAGAGGATTATTGTAGAGAATTTCCCTAATATAGCAAGGGTAACAAGCATCAAAATCCAGGAGGTGCAGAGAACACCCCTCCAAATCAATAGGAATCGACCCACACCCCGCCATCTAATAGTAAAATTGACAAGTCTTAGCGACAAAGAGAAAATCCTGAAAGCAGCACGGGACAAGAAGTCTGTAACGTACAATGGTAAAAATATTAGATTGGCAGGAGACTTATCCACAGAGACCTGGCAGGCCAGAAAGAACTGGCATGATATATTCAGAGCACTAAACGAGAAAAACATGCAGCCAAGAATACTTTATCCAGCTAGGTTATCATTGAAAATAGAAGGAGAGATTAAAAACTTTCAGGACAAACAAAAACTGAAAGAGTTTGTAAACACCAAACCAGCTCTACAGGAAATATTGAAAGGGGTCCTCTAAGCAAAGAGAGACCCTAAAAGTATTACCAGAAAGGAACAGAGACAATATACAGTAACAATCACCTTACAGGCAATACAATGGCACTAAATTCATATCTCTCAATAGTTACCCTGAATGTAAATGGGCTAAATGCCCCAATCAAAAGACACAGGGTTTCAGAATGGATAAAAAAACAAAACTCATCCA
>ML108055.1:0-33730 GCA_003697995.1 Taxidea taxus jeffersonii
AAAAAAAAAAAAATTAAATTTTAAAATCTTGCACATCACTTCAAACATACAAACCCATGATGGAAAAAGTTTAAAAATTAACTCCATTAGAAAAACAAAGGAGATAACTTTGTAGAGTATATTTATACAAAGTTTCCAAACCTGATCCATTGATACGTGTTTGCCATGATAATCAAGTCGAATAGGAACTTCTGATGTGAATCTAAATTCTCTGAAGATAAAGAAAGGAGGGGGGTTATTTATATTCAGAAATGCCTGTGGTTGAAATTAGATGTAAGTTAAACAGTTCAACTAGATAATAAAAACGAAACCACAAAATAAATAAGGTGACTATCTCAAGGCCTAAATAAAGGGTAACATCTTTTAGCTCTACCTTTTCTTAAAGTAATATAACAACTAAACGATTATTAATCATCTTATTCACTGTATATATTTTATTTAAATTTTCTCACAAAAAAATTTCTCCTAGTTCACTAAATATTTACCTTAGAAGAATTTATTCTGGCAGATATTCTCAATTTATACAGAAGAATAATAAAGGCAACCTTCAAGATCAAACCAAATAATGTAGTCATTACCAAGAAGTAAAGAGAAGAGGTAAGGGATTTAGCTCAGCTCCGTCCTGACGCAGCGAGCACCGGAAAAGCCAGCCACGAATCCTACTTTTGCAAGCTACACGTGACACAATCATGGGCAAGGAACTTAACTCTGATCCTAAACGTCTTAGTCAACTTTTAAAATGCCACCCCTGTTGGTGAATTTTAGTGAGCATTCTTGAAATTAATGCTTATAAACAGGATATTGACACACCACTGGGAATTCGGTGAGAATGAAATCATAGTCAGACACCAATAGTATACATCAAACAAAAGGAACTTCCCAAAGTTGGACTGTAAATTGGACTTAAAACACAATTTTTCTACAGAATTAATGTCTGCATTTATATCCTAAGCCATTCCACAAAAGTCTAATTTAACGCACAGTAAAATGGAAAAGCTGTACTTAAACATCAATCGTTACAAGAACCTGGGACCCCAGGTCATCCCTCACCGTCCAAATACATATCTCCACTTGGTTCTCTGGGCATTTTGGTTCTCTTCCTTTCTCTTTGTTTTCTTCAGGGCACATAATATGACAAATCATGTATGTTAATTACTTGTAGGCTCAATTATACAGGGAATTTTTCTCAACCTTGCTCACTGTGGCATACACAGAGCTCAATAAGTATTTGTGGGATGGTTGGCAGACTTCAGGCCATCACTTAGAAAATGCATCAGATTTGGGATTAAGACCTGTATTCTGGCCTTGACTCAGCCACTAACTGCGTGGTCCTGGACAAGGCAACGTACTTCTCCAGACATTAAAGTTCCTCGCCCGTGAAGTGAGTAACCTGGATTATATCACTGACTACCACCCCTAAGCCTTCTAGGAGCCTGTGAGAGTAGAAACACAAATCCATAGCTATTTTAAATAGTCTAATTAAAAACAAACAAACAAACAAACTTTTACCTAAGTGAGGCTATGCATGCTGAATAAAAAGTGTCAAATTTCTCCACTTGGGGGCGCCTGGGTGGCTCAGTGGGTTAAAGCCTCTGCCTTCGGCTCAGGTCATGATTCCAGGGTCCTGGGATCGAGCCCTGCATCGGGCTCTCTGCTCAGCAGGGAGCCTGCTTCCTCCTCTCTCTCTGCCTGCCTCTCTGCCTACCTGTGATCTTGATCTCTCTGTGTTAAATAAATAAATAAAATCTTTAAAAGTGAAAAAAATAAAAAAATAAAAAAATAAATTTCTCTGCTTGCAGGCCAGAACCGTGAACAATTCAATTTCTTCTGGACTGGTTATCCAGTGTTCACAAAAACCAAACTACAAGTTCATGTGTGATTAATATAAAGTGAGAATTTGAATTATTACTTATGATACACAATTTTTGAAGTAAAAAAAATTTAAAGATCAATGTGGGAAAGTTAATTAAAGAGATGCTTCTTTCTTGGTGAAATGTTTAAAACTGCCAGAGATCATTTACAGGACCCTTCCAATTCTCATAATGTTATATTTCCCCTCTATTTTCTACAGTATACAAGATATATAAAATATGAAAGCACTTTAAATAGTTACACTGCCCACTTTGGGCCATACCCAAAGTCTAACCTAAAGCCAGCTTGAAAAGACAGAATCTGGGGATGACTGAGGTCAGCCGGAGTACAGGAAATGAGGGGAAGTAACTAACGGTCCCTCACAACACAGGTGGCTTCAATCTTTCTTCTTTCTCATTCCAAAAGAGCCAAAGGCTCCAGGCCCACCATGAAAGGCGGGGATAGAAGGAAGATGGGAAGGATGAACAGGTCTGGAAACGGGGGATAAACTCCAGTGTGTAAGCAGCTAGCGGAGTCATGGGGCAGGACAGCAGGAGCATGTGGGCCTTTCCCGACAGTGCCAAATGAGCAAGGGAGCAAGCAAAGGGCCAGGAAAGACACAACAGTCATTGGGAAGGGCAGATGCAAAACCAGACAGAAAATGCCCTTCTCCGCATGGGAGAAGGGAAGCACAGGGAAACCAAAGGGAAGCCAAGGTGTGTGAGGGCAAACAGGAAAGGACATCATGTTTGAGGAGGTATAAACAGGCCATAACAGTGACCAGGAAGAGGGACAGAAGGAAGATGCTAAGAGGAAAAGGACATTCCTGCTACAGAATCAAGAGAAACGACTCCTGAACCAGGGTTACCGTGTGTAATCAAGGGTGCAGGTCACGTGGAGCCCACACATAAATAAAGACACCAGTCACTGTTCGGCAGGGCAAAGAAAAGCTGGTGTAACCTCATAATTAGTGGTGGAAAAACACATTAAAGAACCCGCAAAACACTAAAATAATTTCACGTGTCATCAAAATTAAGTGATTTACCTAAAAAATACGGGCTGATCACTAAAGGATGCCTCTTCGGCTGAGAAGTCCTTCTCTTCCTCCCCATTAACCACTCCCACTGAGTTGGCACCATCTTCTTGGGAAGGTTGCTTTGGCCCAGGGAAAGAAAGAACTAGATTTGGCTCCTTGGAGGTGCTTAAGTGCCTTGGCAAACTGCAGGTGACATCAGCTCCAGGAGACTTTTTAACTGAAAAGGTAATGTGCACATTGGAAAAATTAGGAGTGCTTCTGTAGAGCAGCCATTTAAAATTAATATGAATTTAACTTGTTTTGCTGCATTTAATAAACACAATTACTGCTAGAGAAAATTGACTTCTACCTTTTAAAATTATTACTCTCACATAAAGAGCATTTGCAAAATTTAAAAGCACATTTATATAAATGAGAATAAAGACTGTAAGTACACTCTCAAAACGGCCTCATAACAATCAAAGATCAACCCAAGTACTTGTTATAGACTTTTTCCAACTATACACATTTAATACCTTCTGGATCTGGAGCCATTAGAAGCTCTACTTCTGTAGAAAGACTTGTGAAGAAATCCTTCAGGAAGAACAAGGCATCCTAAAATGAAAAGATGTAATTATAACCAAAGGGCAGGCACGGGGGCGCGGGACCTGGGAGGGGGACATCTACTTCTAAAACTACGAAGTATCTCAAAGTCCCGTATTTTACTCGTTATTCATACACCACTATAATTTTTTGAGTTCTTAGTCTGTGTGAGGCACGTTCCTATTCCCCATCTCTCTCTCACAAATTCCTTGTCAATCTCACAGCTCTGAGAACATTCGAGATGTGAAAATTAAGATACAGAAGTGAAAGAGCACGTAGCTGTTTCTAAATCAAGCACATTCTGGGGTTCTCAGGAACACGGCGTCCTTGCTCTAGGCCAGCCGTGCTCGGGGAAACTGGCGCGTGTCACCACCACGAGGAACGGCGGTGGCCAGCCTGGACACGGCGCGCACCTGGCAAGTTCTTACCGCCTTACTTCCGCCTTTACCACTACGTTCTATTGCCGTAACCCATTTTCTCCAATGCAGAAGATGCTCAAAATTAAATCCATAAAATCACCCAGTGTGGTCTCTTCTGACACGATATAATAACAAAAACGCACGGACCTGTCTTAATGCCGTCCGAGCAGGCCACGCTCGCCTGGTCTCAGCAGCTTCGTTTTACCCACCTCACTCTCTCCATCCGGAGAATGTGGAGGTTAAATGCCTATTCTTCCTTCCATTTGAAAAACTTCACAATTAATATAAAGCATTGCTACTGTACCAAAATGCAATGTGGTGGGCAAGTAAAGGGTCGTATTTGGTAGCACACCCTAAGTCCGGTAGTTCCAGAGGATCTAAGCAACTACTACTCACGCCGACCGGGGGTACAAACGATGGAAGTCAGAAAGGCACTTTTCCAGGTCATGGGGCATATGGGAGACTGAGGGATGGCACTGAAGAACACGCACGGACGTGGTTTCAATAGAACTGAAACTACTCTGGTTCTACAGTAACGCGGTGGGTTCATGAATTGCTCATTACATTACGCTTTACACTTATGTGTGTATATTTTGTTACTCACATTACATACATTATATATCACCCAGTATGTGTGCACATATACACACACTTAACACATGTATATCAAATATTAGATGTTTACAAATTTAATTGTACCTAAAATATTATTCTTTCACCACTAGATGGTGATATTTTAACACAATAAATACTTGGACTCTATGACTGCCTTCAAAAAAAACAAGAGAAAATTTCCAGGTATAAATATGCTCTTTAAAAAAAAAGAGGGGAGGGGGACGCCTGGGTGGTTCAGAGGGTTAAGCCTCTGCCTTCGGCTCAGGTCATGATCTCAGGGTCCTGGGATCGAGCCCTGCATCAGGCCCCCTGCTCCGGCGGGAATCCTGCTTCCCCCTCCGCCCCCTTCCTGCTCTGCCTACTTGTGATCTCTCTCTGCCAAATAAATAAAATCTTAAAAAGAGAGATAGAGAAGACCATAGACACAGTGGCTTTTATCCATTTTCACTACAAATGCACAAAACAGAAGAGGGGACACTAATTGTCAGCATTTCAATACGCTCTCAGAAGTTTTGATTTTGGTATTTATGCTAAACTCTTTACAACTCACTAAAACCACCTAATTTTAAAACTAGCAAGACACAGACACTTCACAAAAGGGTATATGGATGCCAAATAAGCATGTGAAAAGATTCTTAGCATCATTAGTCATCAGGGAAATCCAAATGAAAACCACAATGAACACCAAGTAAGATCATTAAAATTAAAAAGACAGTATCAGGTTCGGTCAGAGTGTGAACCAGCAGCAGCTCCCTTTAAGTTCCTGGGGGAAGGGATGTACGAGGGTATAACCACCTTATAAGGGAAAACCGGCAGCTTCTTACGATGGTCAAATACACATCTGCCTTATGGCCTGGAAACTGTTTATGATATCTAAGACAAAGACGATTTGTACACAAACTTCGTAACAGCTTTATTCCTAAGAGCCCAAACCAAGAAAACAACGCAAATGTAAATCAGGTAAATGGATACACGAACTGTGGTATGGCCACACCAGGACGTCCGTCCTCAGCAATAAAAAGGAACAGACAGAACAGAGGTGAACAGACACGCCTCCGCACAGATGGAGCTCACGGCTCAGGACGCTGAACACACCTCCATTCACACGAAGCTGTGGGACGGAACAAGCTAACCTATGGTGATGGAAGGGAGACCAGCGGTTACTTGGAGGTGCTGGAGCCCGACCACAAAGGGGCACGGGGGATTCCGAAGGGAACAGAAAACGCTATTTCGGCTGCTGGAGTAGTTACTGCAGTGCATCTGCCACGCTGTACGCTGCACACCTAAAATCCGGCACTTTTTTATAGGCAAACTATACCTCCA
Organism: Taxidea taxus jeffersonii; assembly: GCA_003697995.1. Classification (NCBI taxonomy): domain Eukaryota; kingdom Metazoa; phylum Chordata; class Mammalia; order Carnivora; family Mustelidae; genus Taxidea; species Taxidea taxus. The sequence continues at coordinate 5,827 of ML108055.1, forward strand.
TACAATCAATCAACGTCTTAAAACTTTAAAGAAATGTGGTTTTGGTTTTGGTTTTTACAAACTTAGGCTATAGTTATTTCTAGCTTTAAGAAGATACTAACAGGGGCGCCTGGGTGGCTCAGTTGGTTAAGCGACTGCCTTCGGCTCAGGCCATGATCCTGGAGTCCTAGGGTCGAGTCCCGCATCAGGCTCCCTGCTTGGCAGGGAGTCTGCTTCTCCCTCTGACCTTCCTCCTTCTCATGCTCTCTCTCTCATTCTCTCTCTCTCAAATAAATGAATAAAATCTTAAAAAAAAAAAAAAAAGGAAGATACTAACAGGATCCTCTATCATAGGACAGAAGTGTTAAAATAATTAATTATAATGTCATACTCAGGCAATCAAGCAATGATGCTAAAAAGTCACAAATGTGCCAACTAGTACTGCTACACAGTCACCGTCTCAAACCTCAGCCAAGCACATACTTCCCTTCCTAGAATGGCCTCACATCTCCTCTCACAACCTGAAATGGGCCCTCAATGCCTTTACACAAATCTCAATGCAACTAACTCCACCACTTCCCTTAAGACCCATGGCAAGTGTCACCTCCTCCAGAACCTTTCCTGATTACCCCACTCCTCTGAACTCCCTGCCTGGCTTCGGAGCCCCTTCTGCTGCGGCACATCCCGCCATGCCTATCTTTACCACTAGGACTCACCGCAGGGTGTTAAAGTCCTCTGTTTTATGTCAGTCTCCACCCCCATACAGAGATCTTTGCAGATGGGGATGTTCACTTATCTTTGTATCCCCAGCATCCTGGTGCAGGACCTGGGACAAGGCCATTCAGCAGATCATTTGGGACTAACAAGCATTATCTTTCCTGCACAGATTTCTATGCAGTGCCACACTGAAATGGACACCAGACTAGGGGAGTCAGGAAATCTGGCCTCTTCACAGTTCAGAACTCAAAGTGCCTAGTTACATGACCACCTCATCTACTTACCCTTTCCCAGATGAAAACTGTTCCTTCTGCCTAGTGTCCTACAGGCATGCTGAGCTTTGGAAACAATGGCCCTGAACTTAAACAGCAATGCAGCTTTTTTGAAAACATGAGGAAACAGCGTGTTGCTTTCATACTATCTTACTATCTATGATCTAGTTAAGAGAAATAAAGTCAGAGACATGCTTGGTGAGGAAAATATTATGCAAAGCATTATCATTCTTCAACTGATTTGTTTTCAAAAGAAAAAAATGGAGAACAAAAGTATCTGGTTTTCTCTTCAGATAACCATTTGCTCTCTCAAACTAAGGCACGTTGATCTTAGAAGGTGCCAGCCAGAAAGGACATTTGTGCAATGAACCCATCGGCACACACCTGCGAGCACAGCTGTGCTCTCCTTTGGTTCATCTTGGGGAACGATTTCTCGCTCCTCTTCAGGTCAGCAAAAGAGTGAGTTCCCTGTTTTCTCAAAGATTAGTATCTCTCCATTTCAAAAATCACAACGCTTTTTAGTTCCAAGAAGAAATTAAGCTCAGTATTTAAGAAAAAAGTCTATTAAAGAAAACTGGGAAGGGCGCCTGGGTGGCTCAGTGGGTTAAGCATCTGCCTTTGGCTCAGATCATGATCCCAGGGTCCTGGGATCGAGTCCCGCATCAGACTCTCTGCTCAGCGGGGAGTCTGCTTCTCCCTCTACCTTCCCCCCTGCTCATGATCACTCTCTCTCAAATAAATATAATATTTAAAAAAAAAACAAAAACCTGCGTTTGCTATGTCTGGCAAAGTCCTGCCATTAAAGAAGTATCCCACTCAAATTCTTGCTCACGCTAATTTCCACAGATCAAATTTCCCATAATAAATGCTTGATCCTAATACTATTTAAACACAGGCCCATGTACAGATAAATCAAAATATGGGTAGCCAAAGAAATTCTTCTCATAAGGAGAGAAAATAAATCTAAAGAACCACTGGCAAGTCTGTCCCAGCTCAGAAGCTACAGATACTAATGTGAAACTGTGCTGAACTTCTGTGCTTCGCAAGACAGTTTTTCTGACAAACTGTTCATATTTTCACAAGATGATCATTTAATAGCTTCTTCCTGAAATATGTTACTTATTTCAATAACGAGTCCACATTACCCAATCCGTACCACATAAGCAAACCAACAGTGCTATTCCACACAGACTCTCCCTCTCACACCGATGTGAGGCGGAACAGGACAGTTCTGCTGTCTCAAAAGCAGACTATTTTGAGAACTCCATTTATCTGCTCCAGGCGTGACGTGCTTCAGTTAATAAGAACAACAGTTAATACTTCTGATCCTTAGCACCAAGCTAAACATTTAACTCACGCTAGTCTCTTCTGATCCTTGTTTTTTAAAAAATGATTCTGTATCTACCTCTACTACTATGATTTTATCAGTGAAGGAAGTGAGGCTCGGAGAAGTGACTTGCCCAAAGCCACCCAACGAGGGAAAGAGAACTGAGGCGTTAACCCCAATCTGACCCCAAGCCTGTGCCCCTCCAGCTACACAGCAGCCTGCAAAGCATCATGTGCTCATACTCCCTGAACCTAGTTTGCTCAAGCGGCACCAACTATCTTTTAAACAGCGGAGTCAAGGGACGCCTGGGTGGCTCAGTTGGTTAAGCGGCTGCCTTTGGCTCAGGTCATGATCCCCGCGTCCTGGGATCGAGTCCCACATTGGGCTCCTTGCTTGGCGGGGAGCCTGCTTCTCCCTCTGCCTGCCTCTCTGTCTGCCTGAGCTTGTGCTTTCTCTCTCTAGAAAATAAATAAATAAAATATTAAAAAAAAAACAAAACAAAACAGCGGAGTCAAGGCAAAACCTGGCACAATTTAACGGAAATCCTTGCTAGAACATAGCGAAGTGAACTTCTTTAGGTCTTTCCACAAATCTGTTGTTTGTGACCTGCTCACGGGTACCCAATTAAGAATCTGTCATCTTGCCCAGGGCAGAAGGAATTCTCTTCCAGGTGCCGCGGTTAAGAGACAAGCCCTCCGATCTTTCAATCACAGACATCAGGGAGTCATTTCCTACGCTCTGAAAACACCTATGTGCCTGCCCCGGCGTGCGTCCGTGAGCACGGGAGAAGAGGAAGCAGGGGCCGAGCACGGGGTCGTGCCGACAGCGAGGAGACTGGAGCAGAACATCCAACAATGTTTACTCCCCGACAGTTCAGATTCCAAAGGCCTGATCAATCTGCCCTGTTCTTCACCAGCAGAATTCTTCAATTATGCAATTTTCGTAACAGTTAAATAACAATAAACATTTTAATTCACCTCAACTAAATCTCTCCTTCGGAATCTGGGACACAGAAGTAGAATTCCGTACCGGACGCTTGCAGTACAAACCTGATCAATATTGAGGCGAAGTGGCATCAGGGACACTCTCAAGCAGCACTCCTGCGGTGACCTGCCGGACTCCGGGCGCACATGTAATGCTTTCACCGTCAACTACGAGAGAAGAACAACATTTTTCTCCAACTATGTTACAGTCCTGTTTTCTTTAAAAAAAAAAAAAAAAAACAGAAGGGGTGCCTGGGTGCTCAGTGGGTTAAGCCTCTGCCTTCGGCTCAGGTCATGATCCCAGGGTCCTGGGGTCGAGCCCCACACTGGGCTCTCTGCTCAGCGGGGAACCTGCTTCCCCCTCTCTCTCTGCCTGCCTCTCTGCCTACTTGTGATCTCTATCTCTGTCAAATAAATAAATAAAATCTTTAAAAATAAATAAATAAATAATTTTTTAAAAAAAGAAGAAGAGGAAAGAAAAGGAAAAAAAGTCCCATTTGTTATGAGAACTGAAAGTGGAATTTTTTCCCTTTTTTGTTTAAAGGCCTGAATCACACCCTTCTGGGTCACACGCTCCCCGAAGCTCAGGATACGGGTTCTCCTTGGTGGGAAAGACACAAACAAGTGTGGTAAATGCACTTCAGGGTCCGCTGGGCCCCTGGAGCGAATTCATAGGGCCACACTCCAAAGACAGCTTCTAGGACGTTTTCTTCTAGCAATCCTGAGTGAATCATTCCTATTCCACTACTACTCACAAACTTAGAAATCTGGAACACTTCCAGCAATACTAAATATTTTGTGTATATCACCATGGACTTCCAGTTTGCCTTGGGTATCAATACATTGACAATTATAAAATGGACCCTAAAAGCGACATGTAAAGTAATTTTCCTTTTTTTTTTTTTTTTAAGATTTTATTTATTTATCTGACAGACAGAGATCACAAGTAGGCAGAGAGGCAGGCAGAGAGAGAGGAGGAAGCAGGCTTCCCACTGAGCGGAGAGCCCCATGTGGGGCTCGATCCCCATGACCTGAGCCAAAGGCAGAGGCTTTAACCCACTGAGCCACCCAGGCGCCCCTAAAGTAATTTTTAAATAATAAAACTTTAAGGGGCACCTGGGTGGCTCGGTAAGTTAACCATCTGCCTTCAGTTCAAGTCATGATCCCAGAGTCCTGGGATGGAATCCCACATCTGGCTCCCTGCTCAGAGGAGAATCTGCTTCTCCCTCTACTCCTCCCTCCAGCTCATGCCTGCTCACTCTGTCTGAAATAAATAAAATCTTTAAAAATAATAAATCTTTAAGCAGCATATTTAAAAGGTATTTTCATATTAATATGAAAAAGACCCGGGACGCCTGGGTGGCTCAGTTGGTTAAGCAGCTGCCTTCCGCTCGGGTCATGATCCCAGCATCCTGGGATCGAGTCCCACATTGGGCTCCTTGCTCGGCAGGGAGCCTGCTTCTCCCTTTGCCTCTGCCTCTGCCTGCCTCTGCTTGCTCTCGCTCTCTCTGACAAGTAAATAAATAAAATCTTAAAAAAAAAAAAAAAGAATGTTCTTTAAAAAAAAAAAAAAAAACCCTTCAATTTCCCCCAATCTCAATCTTCTGCAGTTAGATATAATAAACACACTTTTCCAAAACAAACGTACAACAGAAAATATGAGGTCTTAAATCTCACCATGTTGGAATGAGCTTTTCGAGGCATTTCTTTACTGCAATACAGGTACAAAAACTTATTCATTTGTGATGTTGCCAGACGATCTCGAATTTCAAGATCCTGCACAATGAACACCTGCCGGGAGACTGGGTGCTCTAAGAGACCGGAGTCACACTGTGGCTTGCAAGGCGGGTAGACCTCGTGCTGAAACTTCACCTTCACAGACAAGAAGGAACACACAACAATTTTTACCATTTATTTAAATTAAATTTCTTCTTTAAAATGCGAAGTATCACCCATCACTTTCTTGGAATTCTCAGGTTCCGATTCCACTTTCAGAGAACAATAGAACATTCCTTCATTTGTTCACTTTATTCATCTACGTGTGTCCCACCACACAAGGATAAGCTCAGCTGACACCTCTTATTTGATGTTAGCAAAATCCCTATCCTTTTCAAGCAAAACTCTCTATAAGAATAATACAGAATAATACACAAAATTATCATCTTGCATACCTATGAAATTGCTTGAAAAACAATCAGTGGAGATAAGGCTGAAGTTCCAAAGTGGGGCAAGGATACAATGAAATCATCACTACAGTATTTCCCCATTAAGTACTCTAATATATGACACCTGGCACAATCCCACACAAGCTGAAAGAACTGAATGCACATGATGTCATTGGTGACCTGGACATACTGGTCTCTAGACATTCATGACGGACCTGACACAGGTCCTATCCAAAGGCAGCCCTCCCAGATAGCTACTCCAGGGGAGTTGCTCCCCAAGTGTGGTCCTGGGAAAGGTAATATCAGAATCACCTGGGAACTCATTAAAAATGCAAATTCATGGGCCCCACCTCATACAAATTCAGAAACTCTGGGGCCCAGCAACTTGTGTTTTAACAAGCCCTTGAGGGGATTCTGATGCTTGCTCAACTCTGAGACACACTCCTCTAGGGACAGCCTGGGAAAACAAAAACAAAACAAAACCCCTCAAACTTCTTGGAACATTTGAGAAAGAAAAAGCAAAAGTTTTACAAGACCCCTGCATTTTTCTAATCCAAAGGGCTGGGACTTATGGCTCAAGGCCACCAGGTTGGGGAGTAACCAAGGAATCCCCTTAATGCTTCTACTTCAGTGGCTTTTTCCTTTCAAAATGCCATCTTACCTTGCTTAACTGTATTTCCATTAAAAAGTCATGGTTTCTTCCTTTTCCCCCACATACCATGTTACGTCCATGCCTTGTGGGAGTGTGAGAAGGTGAACTATGGGGACTGCTATAAATGGAAAAATTAAAGAAAAAAAAAAGCCTTTTGTTAAAGGAAATATTCAAAGAAAGGCAAAGAATAACCTCAGGAAAAACAGCAAGATGAAAAGAGAAAGTAAGATTACAGAACTGGGGCACCTGGGTGGCTCAGTGGGTTGAACCTCTGCCTTTGGCTCAGGTCATGATCTCAGTCCTGGGATCAAGCCCCACATCGGGCTCTCTGCTCAGCAGGGGGCCTGCTTCCCCATCTCTCTCTGCCTGCCTCTCTGCCTACTCTCTCTCTGTCAAATAAATAAATAAAATCTTAAAAAAAAAAAGATTAGAGAACTATCAAGACATCGTCACAGACGGCATTTCTCTATATCAAATCTTAATACTTTGGAGACACTGAGAATGTGAATTTTATTACTGCCACTGTGGCAATCATCTGCCTGCTAAATATTCAGAACTACAGAAAAACCTAACTATGGTGTTGGTGTTCATGTAACAGGACAGAAAAATGAGATCTCCTGAAAAGTTCCTTATTACTTCAGAAACACCTTACAGTCAGAGTGCAAGTCCTAAAAATCCCAATCAATACCAACAAAATAAATAAATAAATAAAAGCACTTTTTTTTTTTTCTGAGATTTTATTTCTTTGACAGAGCATGAGCGAAAGAGCAGAAGCAGGGGAGCAGCAGAAGCAGGGGGAGCAGCAGACTCCCCTCTTAGCAGGGAGTCTGATGCAGGACTTGACCCCAGGGCCGTGGGATCATGACCTGAGCCAAAGGCAGATGCTTAACCGACTGAGCCACCCAGGCATCCTAAAAAATCAATTTTAAATAGAAAGTCTCTGCACTGTTGTGCCAACGATTGCCATTCCCTGAAACCTTTTCTGATCCTCCCACCCTAATGAGAAGGTTCGCTCCCACTACACCTAGGCTGGCTGGTCCTCTTCTAGCTCCACCTAACAACACATTCATTTAACAAGTACTTCAGGAGCACTGACCCCTTGCCTGGCACTCTGCTGGATGCCAGACATTCAGGGCCACGCCTGGTCCCTGCCCCCTGAGTCACAGGCTTCACTCCACTGCCCTCATCTGCTTCCATAATGTCCCTTCTGAATGCAGGGCAGGGTCTGGGTCTTTTTATTTATTTTTTTAAGATTTTATTTATTTGGGAGCAAGAGAGAGTGAGCATGAGAGACAGCATGAGTGGAGAGAAGGAGGGGCAGAGGGAGAGGCAGAAGCAAGCTCCCTACTGAGCAAGGAGCCCAATGTGGGACTTGATACCAGGACCCTGGGACCACAACCTCAGCTGAAGACAGACACTTAACCCACTGAACCACCCAAGTGCCCTGGGTCTTATTCATTTTAGTGAATGTGCCTCTAATACAGGCTCCAGCACATAGTAGGTACCCAAAAAATTTTGCTGAGTAGAAATCACTTAAGGCACTATATTTTAGTAAATATACAAACAATGCAACTAAGTTTACAAATGAAAAGTTTTAATATTAAAAGAGTAACATTTTAATTACATAGCTTTCAATACTACTTTATTAATAATTCTTAAAATGACAAATTCTAGGAGGCCTGGATGGCTCAGTCAGTTAAGCATCTGTCTTTAGCTCAGGTCACAATCCCGCAGTCCCAGGATCAAGCCCCACACCATCCGCCTCCCTGCTCAGCAGGAAGGAGTCTGCTTCTCATTCTGCCCCTCACCCTGACCACACTCTCTCTCTCACACACATGCTCGCTCTCTCTCTCAAATAAATAAAATCTTTTTTAAAAAATGACAAAATCTTTTTCTAGGAAAAGACTATAATGGCCTGTTAAAAAAAAAAAGCAATGAAAAAACAAAACAAAACAAAAAACAACAAAAACTTATGTAGAAATCAACTTACATGTAACTTTTAGCTGGAGAAGTAGGAGGGACTGTTCCAAAATCCTTTCCTCCATAAAGATGCCAAACAAGAGAGACTTCTTTAACAACATAGCGGACGACAGGGATGGGAAAGTGCAATGGGGCTTTGCTCGTGTCCGTCTTCTTAGCGGGCTGACTGAAGTAATTCTCTCTTATTACAATTGCATCATCGACCATCACTTTTACAACTGGCTCTTCCTCCTTCTCCTAAAATAAACAGGGAACACTCAGTAGAAACCACTGATTATGCTGTGTATATCAAGATTTCTTGATTCTGAATTCTTTCTAACAACAGTATCAATGTATGAAATGGGCAAGTAGTGGTATTAATCATCGCACTGATTACTCCGCACTATTCAGCATCAAATGGACTTTCTATGTAAATCACTCCACAAGGAGTCTTTCATAGTCTTCACGTAGCTTTTATCATTTGATAATAAAAAGGCACACATTTAGTAGGCGTGTGCTGATGTGAGTGTGTGTCTGGTGTGTGTGTGTGTGTTTATAGTTCTTTAATTCAAAGTCAAGACTACATTCCAAACTTACCATACTTCAACATATGGACCAAATTACCATGATCCTAATAATGAAATCATCCTGAGTTTCACTGCTTTTATTTTTTTTAATTTCCCAGGATGCAGTAAAACAAATACGTTCACCAAGTCACTACTGAGCAGTTTAGCATGTGTATGTGCTAGATGGCGATTTCATGAGGTCCAGCTCCAGCACTTAACTGACCTAGTGAGCGGTGCGTTCACTACATCCAGACCATGCGGTTTAAATGGAAGCAGGACTCTCTCATGGCAGTTACACTTATCAACCACCCATCAGCCTTCGCACAAACCACGGCTTACCTTTTCCAGTTCTTGGACTAGCAACTCTGGATAAGCACTCCTTCTGCCATTGCCTTGCCCTGAGGAACTATCTTAACTACGCACAACATCTGTAGTTTGATAATCTACGTAGAAAATTTTGCCCTGAAACTAATAATACACTATACGTTAACTAACTTGAATTTAAATAAAATCTAAAAAAAAATCATTTTTTTTTAATTTTGCAAATATTGGGCATTCTTCTCTGAGTTTTAGAGTGATGTGTCAGAGAAATAGCAAACATTTGCGAAGCCTCAATAATAAATCACAGAATGAAGTCGTTGTGAACGGCCAAGAGTTACAAAAAAGTCTGAAGACTCTTTCTCAGGTACCCTTTGGTCAATTCACCTTGTAACACTACTTTAAGGCCTCAATTAGAGTATCCACTTATTACCTGAATGTCTGCTCTTGGTGCAAAAATAATGCAAAAGTCGTCATTCTCTGCGGGCACACGTGCCATGGCATCACTAACCAAGTGGCGTGTGAATGAGGTATAAGGAGGGCCAGGCTCTTGGGACACATTCCCACTCTCATCTGGAAACAGGAAGAGATCTGAACAACATGGCTCCCGAGTCTGAGATTTTTCATCCAAAACACCTAGGTAAAAAAGAATGCAACACTCAATTTTGACCCATTTTGAATAGTAACGCTCAGTAAACATTTTAACCACGTCAGATACACACTAGGTTGAAATGTTTTCACCTGCAATACCTCATTTATTTCTTACAATAACCTTCCCATTACTAATAAAAAGACTGATAGTAAGTTTGAAGTTCTTTAAGAGAACAGTAAATGATGGTGTCATAAAGTCATAGTGAGTCTCCTCTTAGTTATTTCGCATTGGAGAAGCTCTGAAATTTAGCAGCAGGTTGTTAGTGTGGACTGGAGTTTTATTTAAGCCAAAAGTTGTCAGTTGCACACTGACAACTCTGTCCTGTGAGTGGAGATCTGTAAACTTCCAGAACAATATTGCAAGGGGAGGAACAACTGGTTACATCTGGCAGTGTCTCCCCTGAAACTATAGGAAATCTCTGCTTATAGAGAGGAGGGTAAGGGAAACAGTGGCTAAGAGGGTCTTTGGCCAGGGAGTGGTACCCTACAATAGACTACTCTCCGGGACACTGGATACCCAAACGGGCCACCTGTTCTCAGGTAGCTGTCAACGTGGTTCTCAAAAGACTGCATGCATGCCAAAATCTGTAACGTGAACATACATTTTTATGCATTTTTAATACACAGTAGATCCACTAATTCTTTCTCCATTCCATTAGTCATTCCAACCACTGTGATATGGACTGGGAACGTGAAGATGAATAAAGTGATGTTTTAGCTTCAACAGGCTCACAAGGCCCGATTTTAAATTCTTCTGTGGCAGCACCTTGGACATACTCATCCTTTATAAGTGTCCAGTGCACCTGAATATTGAAGCTGCTCAGTAAATATTCGTGAAACATTCTTTCCCACATAAGTAGGTTAGCTGCTAATACAATGTAATACATAGGAAGCCAAAAGTTCCTATGTTTGCAGAGTTCTACTAATTTATGCTAAATTAGAATAAAACCAACAATTTAACCCTAAACTTTTAAAATACCACGGGATCAATTTTTTTTAAATAAAGATTTCAGAACACACAGAAATGACTACGTTCATACAATTAGAAAAAAATATTTTTAGATAGATGCTTCCAGCTGGCTTTCAAGGCTCTCCCAGTGGCTGGCTCCTCCTTGCTCAACCAACTTTGCTGGCCAATTCTTTCCAATGAGAAGGGAGCCTGAGCTACAAGATAATTAAGGCTTCTGCATGCTTCTGTGCCTCTGTCAACGTTCATGGCCTTGCCAAGACTACCTTCTCTCTCTCCTCCACTTACCTAAACCCCAGCCACTCTTTAAAAAATTAAGCCAATTTCTCTCACTTTCACTGAAATCTAATGAGACAATTCCAATCCCTTCCAACCAGTAGATGAGGACGCGACACACGCTGAAGCACTTTCTCACGTCATTTCCTAATCATTCTAAGAACATCAGTCTGGCTTAGTGCCGATCTGTGTTATGAAACTCGAAGCTAACAGAAAAGATAAGCTTGGTCTTTCATTTAATCTGGGCGCCCACAGCACCCTGGGCCAGTGTTTACTTATGCCCTGGATGCTGGATCAACTCAAGCCGATTGGCTAATAAGTATCCACCAAAACACAGACCTGTCTTGTCTTTCATAGGTGACTTACTGCAGAACTTGTAAGCACACAAATAGCATAAGCCTCAAGTGAGGCCCCGGGACTCCCAGGAGGGAAGGCCAGCCCGTCCTACCGCTCGCCTGGGCTTGCGCAGATGCGGCAGCCTGCTGTAGGTCAGCCTCCTCCATCGCGTCACTCATCAAATCCCGTAACATCTGCTGGTCGGCTTCAGGAAGTACTGGACCTCGTGCGGAAGAGCGGCCGCTGGAATCTACCTACGGCCAAAACACCTAATTAAAATAACTGAAAATGCTCTAAGGAGCAAACTGCTCAGCATGGTGTTGTCCTAGAAACATGGCATTTTACTAAGACACCAGAAACAGGAACAGTCATCGTTCTACCTCCTGCCGGGCAGCTGCCGCATTCTCAGTGCTTGGCCTCATCATCACCCCAACAACTACTGGCAAACAGAGATGAACGTGCCATCATCTCAAAGCCAGCACTCAGAGCTGGGGTGGTGGAGAGAGCGCACATTACAGGAGAGAGACGCTAAGAACACCGCAGTGAGGCCTGAGGAGAAGCAGTCTCCTTCTGCAGAGTAGGAGCTGCTCAAATCTGGGGGCTTCACCAACTCTCACCCCATGGACACAAAGCCTCTGGAAAGCAGAGTCTCATGTCTTGGAACAGACAGACAGTGAAGGATAAGGAGGAGGCATAAACAGCGGGGGGAATCTACTAAATGGGGACTCATAGGGTTCAACTCCAGCACTGATGCTTAAACATTTTGGTTAGTGAACTGTGGGTTCATTAAATCCAGACCATGCTTTTTAAATGGGAGTATGACTCTAAAATGGAAGATCCAATTTGAAAGGGATCATTTAAAACAACTTTTAATAAACTGGAGAATGTCTTTAAAAAGAAAATAAACAGTAGAGAGGGAGTGTCATGAACTGCCTTCTTATCAATGAGAAGATAGCAAGAGCAAGGAGCCAAAACCCGAAGCATAACATGGATGAAGTGTAGGAGCATCTGAACAAAAGACAGTCAGACCCTTACTAGAGACTCCATTATTTACGAGACTGAGAATGCCGTTCACAGAGCAGGCCATGAGAAAAAATGAAAAAGCACCACAAAGTTAAAAACGCTAAACAAACCAGACATTGTTCAATCTGTACATAAAAGAGGACAGAGAGGTGACACTCAGGGGCATAAGAAAGCCCTGGCCCATAAATAAAAGTATCTGAGCTGTGTTGCTATTTCTGCTCCTTAATTTGGGCAAACCACCTAATTCTCTGGGTGAATTACACCCATCTATGAAACAGAGGTGATAATCTTCAATCTTTATCACACTGAATTCAAGGAGATCACAAACGAGAAAATATACTGAAAATCAAACAGATCATATGTAACAAACAAAAGATTACATAAATCCTCTGGTAATAATACTAACACTTGTATCTACCCTCTCATAAGCAGTTTTACATACGACTGGCACAGAACAAGCTCTTGCACGCTACATGTTTTCTTTCTTCTTGGAGGGGAGATGAAAATAATTCAAGTCTGGAAGACAGGATTCTGTTGGCTGAGAAGATTAATGTTCTAAAACAAGGAATACCAAATGATAGAATGGTTTTCCAAAAAGGCCTATGGAATCATGTTTCCAGATCCCTCACTCTGAAGGGAAAGATCAGGTGGGTGATTTTTCAGTTTCTTTTCTACCTCATGACTGTCATAAAGACCTCGCTGATGCATACACGTCACGCACATGACTGCAAGGTGTCCAGGGTGAGTTAGTTCTAATGAATCATGTTGCTGGCTATACCTTCATCTTTCTCTGAGGGGCTCCAGGCTTCATCTCCACCTTGTTGGCTGCATGTAAGTCCCCGTAGCTTGCCATGTACTGAATGAGATTCATTAGTGCAGCACAAGAGTCTGAGCACGTTCTGATATGGACAATGTCACTGGAACAGTGTAGCTCGAAGCGCGGCTCCGTCTGGATGGACATAAGAGAAAAGAAATGAACAGGTTTTTCAAACAAGAGATAGAAAGTTCTTCTTTTGCATAGACTTACATTACATAAAATAGAATTTTCCTTACCACAGGAAATGTATATTTATAACTATATCCTAATTTTAAAATATTTTATCTATTTTTGACCAAAATAATTTTTTTAAAGATTTATTCATTTATTTATTTGACAGACAGAGATCACAAGTAGGCAGAGAGGCAGGCAGAGAGAGAGGAGGAAGCAGGCTCCCCTGCTGAGCAGAGAGCCCGATGTGGGGCTCGATCCCAGGACCCCGGGATCATGACCTGAGCCGAAGGCAGAGGCTTTAACCCACTGAGCCACCCAGGAGCCCCTATAATTTTATAAATATATTTTTTAAAGATTTTATTTATTTATTCATGAGACACGGAGAGAGAGGCAGAGGGAGAAGCAGGCTTCCTGAAAAGCAGGGAGCCCAATGCGGGACTCTCTCCCAGGACCCTGGGATCATGACCTGAGCCAAAGGCAGACACTTAACCGACGGAGCCACCCAGGTGCCCCGACCAAAATAATTTTATAGTAAATTCAATTCTTTAGTCTCTCCTATAAAAAATAGAAGTAAAAATTTCCATTTATTTTAATAACTTACTTGTTCTCCATCGGAATCAGATTTCACTGCAGTTATGGTTAATTCCAAAAGCCCCATATCCATCACACGAACATAATCTAAAATTTTTTAAGTTAACAAAATATCTGAGTAAAGCCTTCGAAAAATGGGTATCCAACCAAAACATAATAAAACTAGCATCTCTTTAAGATTCATGGCAATTAGTGGTACAAATATTTAGAATTCAATAGAAATATAGTTTCACCCTATAAAAGTCCTATAATTCCCTTTATTTTACTTAGGAACAAAATAAATCTTACATTAAATACAGTACATGTAATCCGATAAACTTAACTGATATTCTAAGGCAGAACAACTTCAACTGATGTTTAATAAGATCCTTAGTTCAAGAGCATTATTCCAGAGTTCAAATGCTCTAAAATATTCACATACGAAAACTAAAGAACATTCATCTATCTCAAAGGTTTTCAACTCTTACCTCTATTCAGATTTATAGTAACAGTATTACACTTGTCAGACAAATGCAGAGCAGCTTCATCCAAGATTATTCTGAGGAAACAATATTAAAAACATCCAAAAAATTAACTGAATACACGATGCATGATCATGACATACTTCGTTGTATCATTCTTCTGATACACAAGTTATCAAAGTCACATGTAGTTTCTTACAAGTGGCGTCTAACATTTCTCTAGAACTCATTATTTCTGAGTGCTGAAAATATTTAAATGGTGTAAAGAATGAGACTGAATCAAATTGGACGGGGAGACAAACCATGAGAGACTGTGGACTCTGAGAAACAAACAGAGTCTTGGAGGGGCGAGGGGTCTGGGGTTGGGTGAGCCTCGTGGTGGGTATTAAGGAGGGCATGGATTGCATGGAGCACTAGGGGTGGTGCATAAACAATGAATCTCAGAACACTGAAAAAATAAATTTAAAAAATTACATATATACTTCACACCACTCATAAAAATAAAATCCAAATGGATCAAAAAAAAAAAAAGACTGAATCATCTGCTCCAGTTAATTTTACATTTTCAGTATTTTTAATAGTACCCACATTCAGAAGATCTAAATTGTGAAAATAAAGTGCTATCAAGTAGTTTAGGAAGTTTAGATTTCTGTATTTAAAAGTAAACTCTCTCAAGAATTCATTTCATCCCTAAAAATAAAAAAAAGTGATAAACAGAAGAGATAGGATGAATCATTTGAAAATGGAAAATTGAAAACCTGGATAAAGAGACATGACTATGAGCAAAAGAATGCTGATTTTTAACAAAAAGTTGGGACATCAGTCAAAGAAGTTAGCCCAACACCAGACAGCTTGTCTGGAAGAGCTGCATTTGGCAGACAGCCGAGTTTACCCAGGCACCTGAGAGTAGACGAGGATCTGTCCAAGGCGACACTACTCGAAACGCTGAAGGTTTCCACAGTGAGAAGAGATCGGATCGGCAAGTGAAGAGGTCTAACACCAAAAGAAACAAAGAACATCAGTCTGCTGCAACAACAGAAACTCCCTTAAAAGAGCATTTTGAACCTTATTTCTACAATTTGAATTACGTATTTTTTTCAAAACTTAGTACATATTTTGAATAAAGTTTTACTTTGTTCCATTTGCAAACTGACCTATAATCAAGGGCACAGCTCCAGAGATGCACGTGGAAAGTTGTAAACGAAGTTGGAGGATTATATCCCAGAACAGGCTCATCAGCAATGTTCAAGAAGTATAAAATCTACAATCACAAAAATATAAAATGCCCTGCTTTAGAAAGGAAAAAAGGTTTGACAGGATATCCTTAATACCAATGTAAAATATCTCACAGAAAAAGCAACCATTTTGGGGGGTGGGGCGGGGAATCAATGCTAAAAGGAAAAAAATAATCATTTTGAAGCAATTCATTTTACAAAGTATGTGCAAAACCATCCTTGAGTTTGAAATGAAGAGCGAGCCCCATCTGACAGCTGCAGTGCTACAGAGTCTTGAGAACACTGCATCTCGTCAAAGATACAATCCATATCAAAATCATTGCACAAACTAAAGTATGTGTAATATACTTGCACATTATTTTGCTTGGGACAATTCCTGGCAAAACTAAACTTCGCTGAAGATTGCTTACACTCCATCTGGTTTTCTTTGTAACCCACTTTTGGGAAAAGCTTTTTTTCCTTAAATTATACCTAGCTCAGTCTGAAAACCAGATTGTCTTACCAGCATCTATTCTCCTGTATTTCTACCTAAATGAGGTTAGACTAAATCTCCCCCTTACAACGGAGTTCAGTGTTCAACCAACTATCTCTCTACCCTTGCTACAGAGATCTAGAGCCCCTCAGGTTTCCTAAATGCTTTTGTGAAAGCACTCTGAAAACCTGCAGGTATAAAGTATTTTATTATTTTCCAGCACAAAGAAAAAGTTCCTCTTTCTAAGGAAAATGAACAAGAATCACAGTGCACTCATTTTCATTCTCATTAGAAAGGAGCCAAATGTATTTCATTAATCAAACACTATAAATTAGTTACAGAAATCCTCATAAATGCCTCAAAGCATGTTATTGGCCTAGGGAATAATTATGAAGTTACGACACTTAAAGAGTGAGGACAAGTCAACACATCATTTGCCGCTCCTCTATGCCAGGTGCTCTACAGGTTCAGGGACAGAGAGTCCCTTCCCTTAAATGACTTAAAAGAAAGGTCTGCCTTTGAGATGTTTAGGGTCAAAACTTTAAGTTAAAAAATCAATTTCATTCTGGAGTGGTGATATTGTTCTATTTCCTAACCGAAGAAGTGGTTATATGGAGTATTTACTTCAATGATAATTCAGTGCACACTGATCATCTCTGATTTGTAACTTTACAATGCGTGTATTACATGTCAACATAAAGTAAAAAGTAAATCGATATGTACATAACAACTCCCTTACCTGCTCATGCCAGCTAAGCCCAGAAGGAAGTATTCTGTGCTGGAGTGTGGCTCCTTTCAGCCCCACAGCAATGAGAAACTCCTATAAAAAAGTTACACTGATCACCTACATAATCCTCTTATTCAAACTTGAAAGGTTTTTCTAATAAATATGTTGTCTTTTATGTTTGTCATCACTTTTAGTTTGTCATCAAATGGACAGTAAGTCTTTAACGGTATAAAAGTACAAAACACAAACCTTTGTATTGGACTCTGACTTATCAGATAGTATTTTAACTGCAACAGAAAGCATATTCAAAGTGTCTCCTGCAACACCATCTGAAGAAGCTCTACTGAGGCCATCTTCCTCAGAGGAATAAATAGTAGGTTCCAACCAGTGTGGGCGGGTTGAACTGGGCAGCCGCATTTCTGTAGGGAGAATCACTCCATCTACCACACCTACATCAACAATGAGGTGACAATAAAACAAAATGATAACCAGACACTAGTTCACAGACTTTTACAACTCAAAACAAAAATCCATATGCTTCCACTGAATATAATCCTGGAGGTAAAATGACCAAGAACCAGCTGGACATTAACAATCTGTAACTCTCCGCTAATGTTGGCATGACTGATAGTACCCTACTTTAAAAAAAAAATTATGATATGAAATGCTAGGAGAATTTAAAAATCTGATAAAGGTTAAGACTGTGTAAAGTATTTCCTATACTTTGAAGAAAAAAAAAAAAGAATGTGTATCTTCTATTCACAGGGTAACAGGGAATGTGCTCAAAAGATGGTAAATTCTTTTTGTTACCAAAAGAAAATGCTGCTAAAGAGAGAAAGTAACGAATGTAAAGTCCCATCAACTCATCAGTGGATAATAAGATACAGCACATCCATAAAATGAACTATAACTTCTCAGTAAAAGGAATAAAAGGAATTACACTTGGATGAACCTTGAAAACGTCATGCCATATTAAAGGAGCCAGTCACAAAAGACCATATATTATTGAGTCCATAAACACCCAGAATACACAATCCACAGAGGCCAGGTAGATTAGAAGTTACTTAAGGCTGGGGGTTTGGGGTGTTGAAGAGCCATGGGAGGTTACAACTAAAGGGTGCACAGCCTCGTCTGGGGGCAATGGGAAGGTTCTAAAGTTGATCATGATGATGGTTACAACAACTCTGTGAAATACTAAAATCCAGTGAGATAGATAGTTTAAATGGGTGAATTGTATGCTACATGAACTACTGTACCTCAATAAAGTTGTTACCCAGAAAAAAAAAGTCAACATATAATTTATGGTAAGTATTACTTTGCCAGTGGAATCAGAACACTCTACAGAAAATAATCTCTAATATGAGAATTCTGTTCTCAACAGATTTTCTTTACTAGGGGACACATGGGTGGTTCAGATGGTTACGTATCTCCCTTCAGCTCAGGTCCCGATCCCAGAGTCCTGGGATTGGGCCCCATGTGGGGAGTCTGCTTCTCCATCTCCCTCTGCCCCTCCCCCCACTTATGTTCTCTCTTTAAAGAATGACTAAAATCTTAAAAAAAAAACTTTATTAAACAAAATTTAAATGGGTCTGAACAGAGGTGAATAGAACACACACTCAACATGTGTCCTACCTTTGTGGTAGAGACTAAGACTGCTGGAATGAAGGCAGATGTAGTGCTTGTCATCACAGCCTTCATACTTGGTCACACAAAACAACGAACCACTGTTGAACTCTAACCAGAACTCGCCATGCTTATTTTCCAACAGCTCTCCATTATCTTGCTAATAAAAAGATCAGAAAAAGACAGAAGTCATTAATTTTTTTCATTATGTTGCTAGTCAGCATACATCATTAGTCTCTGATACAGTGTTCCATGATTCATTATTTGCGTATAACACCCACCAGTCATTATTTAAATGCAGAAAAGTCAGAATGCCCCTTGGGTTGCTCCTCCTTGATTCAGCCTAGAGGACTCTCCCACAAGGTAGCAAAGCGGTCTGATTCCCAAACCACGCAACGTGGTGGCACGAAATGCTGTGCGGGGTCCCCCGTGCAGAGTGAATCCCTGACTTCACCGTCCTCTCTAACAGGGAAATCACTAGTGATCACCTCAGCAGCAGAACCAGCACGTTTGCAAAAGAAGGCCACACAAGGGCTGGCTTGCGATCTGCAGTGAAAAGCTCACTGTCCAAAGGCACGGTCAGGGCAGAGCACCTCAGAACCCGGACCTTCCTCAGGCACTCAAACAACCCGCCCCCTCACTGATGGCAGGTGCAATCACGGCGCACTTAAAGTAAAATATAACTGAAACAATACTTTGCCTTTGCAAATCCTTACCCTAACATCTGTAAACACTGCCATTAGTCCATGGTTAATACTCAGAAGAACTGAGAGAAAACTCTGCGAGTTCTTGTTCTGAGAATCTAGTTTTTTTTTCCTACGGGAACGATAGTTGGGATCGACAGTAGAAAAATACTGCAGCGTCTCCTCCTCAGATCCACTCTCCTCATCTGTGAGAAATAAATATCATAGTGATATGGTCTATGAAAATAAAATAGGAACTGGAATATCATCCCCAAAATACCTATTTTACAACCGTTTTTTACCAAGAATCTTACAGGACAATAAAATGTACTTCCTATATTTTTCTTTCACACTGAACTATAAACAATGTACATACTATCACGATAAAGATAACATTTAATTTATAATATATGCAGTATGTAGATAGAGAGGAGAAATACTATAAATCACTAAAAGATATTATTAAATATAATTACATGGGGAAAATATCCAAGAAACATCTTAAAATCTATCAGTTGAAAAGGTTACTGCTTTATTGATAAACCCAGCATTTTAAGTCAAAACAAATTTAAAATATATTACCGTAGTGAACTGTGGATTTAAATGGACTAAAACTATCTTTGTTGAAGGTATTAATCAGCTGACTGGCTACAGAAAGACCAATACCATAGGAAATATTTTCAAATGTCTCCACTGGTGATGGAGCTGTTGGTTCCCACAGCAGCAAGTCATTAAAGATCCTATGGAAGACAAAAGTTGAAAAAGGCGTAACTTATAGTTCAGCTCAAGTTAAACTCAAGAACGTTTCTTTAAGAAGTCACATGAACGGGGCACCTGGGTGGCTCAATGGGTTAAGTCTCTGCCTTCAGCCCAGGTTGTGATCTCAGGGTTCTGGGATTGAGCCCCACATCGGACTCTCTGCTCGGCGAGGAGACTGCTTCCCCCTCTCTCTCTGCCTGCCTGTCTGCGTACTTGTGATCTCTCTCTCTCTCAAATAAATAAATAAATAAATAAATAAGTCACATGAACAATAATTTTTCTAAATGGGAAATAGAAATTAGATCCTACAGGGACGCCTGGGTGGCTCAGTTCATTAAGCGGCTGCCTTCGGCTCAGGTCATGATCCCAGGTCCTGGGATCGAGTCCCACATCGGGCTCCTTGCTTGGCAGGGAGCCTGCTTCTCCTTCTGCCTCTGCCTCTGCCTGCCTCTCTGTCTGCCTGTGCTTTCTCTCTCTAATAAAGAAAGAAAGAAAGAAAGAAATTAGATCCTACAAAGAAGTAGGTTTTTTTTAAAGCATTATGTCCTTTCAAAGGCAAAGTTACTGATGCAGCTCTACTGAGGGCAGTAAGAAAAGAATCTGTACAATTACGTACAATTAGCTATCTGCCTGGTTTTACCTGTGCTGTGTGCACCAAATTACATACACCTAAATGCACCATACAGGAGGAAGTTAATTTAAAAACCTTAAAAGAACAGAGGAAAGGCTGTTCACACTGGAGAGCAACTCTATAAACAGTAACAGCGCGCTGTCTCATCAGCGGCCCCTTCCCCCAAGCCACTCCCCCCACATCCACCCCGCCAATCCCATGGGGCAGCAGGCAGAATCATTACTCTCACTTCACACTTGGAGAAACTGCCTCCTAAAGGTTAAGTGCCTTACCCAAGGTCACGCAGCTAATTTGTGGGAGGACCAGGGCCACAGCCCGGATCCTGTCCAGCTCCCAATTCAGCTCTCCTCATTACTCACTGTTCCTAGGGATAACTCCTTTCTCTCTCTCTCTCCCACAGAAAGCACCACTTCCCTGGGAAGTGGGCACGGACTAAGAATGTATCCGAAATAGGAACAAAGACAGGAAACCCTCTACTTGCTGCACAGCCAAGTCAACCCTGGTGATTAATGGGTGATACACATCAAGCTAGACTACTAGCACATCCTACTTTATCAAAGAAATACCTGTCACTACTCAGATGCCCTCCTGCTCCTCCCCCCCCCCCCCCATTATCACTCCTGCTCTAACATTTCTATTAATACTCAGACTTCACAATGTCCTCTCTGAAGCCTGCTGTTAAGATCTGGACCCACAGTGAATCCTTCACATATGTAACTCAATCATAGGGCCTGTAACATATTTTCTTGCTTCCCCTTCCAAGACTGTATAGCCTCTCAGAGAAAGGGCCTTAGGTCTGGGTCACCTTTATATGTGCCTAGCACAGTGGCTGTCATGTAGCAGGCACTGAGGGTTTGCAGCTGAGAGGACCAGGGATGACTCGCATGAAAGGACTGCCAAAGGCACAGCCTCATGGTAAAGCCTAGTGTGAATACCAATCAAGGTGCCAAGCGATGACATAGGCCTGGCCCTTCCTGTGAGAAGCCACTTGTCTAGGAACTTCCTGGGCCAATTCCTAAGCTTAGAAAGTATAAACCAGGACTGAGTACGACTCTCAATTGAGTATGACTCTCAGTAGGCTGAAATCCCCACCCCAAAAGCTCTTCATCTGGAACCATCGGTGGAGAACACCAGGGATATGGGGCAGAAATAGGTCTCATCACAGACACAACACCTATGCCCCAGACTGTGTGGTATGCACTGGCTCACTGCTTCTTGGATATATTGCTCATCCCACAAAGACGCGAAAGAGTCTAAACCCAATCTTACTCTAAACTCCTTTGTAAATAATGAAGATATAAAATGAAGAATTTTCTCAGGAAATGCCCTTCCCTAAGCTTATTCCTTAAACTATTCTCTTATCTTCATAGGTTAGAGAAACTATTACTTTATGGTAAAACCTGGGAGTTCTTAAATGTAAGCGTTGTATGATTTTGCGTTTTCCTTCTTTACATTTTGGTTTAAACACAGTCTTGATTTAAACACAGTCTTTAAACACCGTAAAACACTGGATGATGTTTCTAACACCAGAAAGAAAGCACTCAAGATATTTGAGGACAAAGGAACCCCTGGGCGGCTCAGTCAGCTAAGCATTTGACTCCTGATTTTGGCTCAGGTTGTAATTTCAGGGTTGTGGAACTGAGCCCTAGGTCGGGTTCCTCACTCAGCAGGGAGTCTGCTTGGGATTCTCACTCTTAATCTCTCAAATAGATTTTTTTTTTCAAATGATGTTTAAGGACACATCACCATGATTCTGTGGCTATGAGCCTGAAATGTAACAGACAAAAAAATATCTGATTTAGCTAAGCTAGTGAAAATTCTTTTATATTCTACTCTAAAGGACTTTAACAGAAAAAATTCTCCTGTTCCATGAGACTGTCTATCTAAAA
Source organism: Taxidea taxus jeffersonii (assembly GCA_003697995.1). Classification (NCBI taxonomy): domain Eukaryota; kingdom Metazoa; phylum Chordata; class Mammalia; order Carnivora; family Mustelidae; genus Taxidea; species Taxidea taxus. The sequence goes on from ML108055.1 coordinate 28,080, forward strand.
AGAGGAGCCTGGGTGGCTTGGTCAAGCGGCTGCCTTCAGCTCAGGTCATGATCTCAGGGTTCTGGGATCGAGCCCCACATCGGGCCCCCTGCTCAGCAGAGCGCCTGCTTCTCCCTCTCCCTACCGCTCTGCTTACTTGTGCTCTCTATCAAATAAATAAAAATATTAAATAAATAAATAAATAAATAAAAATAAAAAGAGCCCACTGACCATGGCACTAAAGGACTAAACCAAGATCCTAAAATGTATGAAGTTAAGGCAGAGTTGGTTATATCTCCTCCTCACAAAGTCTTTCTTAGTGTATGAAAATTAAAAATAAATTTAAAAAATTACATAGATAAAAGGGCAATACTGAAACATTTAGCAAAACTTAACTGGGGTGTGAGGATTAGATAATACAGAATATTAATCGTAATTCAGCCATCAAAATGAGAAAATTATGTAGAAGAATATCCTTGTCCTTGGGAAATACACACTTGAGTGCTGGGAAGGGGCATCGGGTCAGCAGCTTACTCTCAGATGGTTTGGCGCCGGGGCGGGGAGCTCTTTTCTATACTGCAACTTTCCTGTAATTTTGACAATATTTGAAAACTTTGAAACATTATTAACTCAAAAAATATGTATTAATTCAAAATAAAAATAGACCTATTCAAAGCCAAATGAGGAACAAAGAATTCACACCCTGAAGAACTTAGATATGCGATTTATAAGCCGCACAGGGGGAGGGAGTACTTTAACATTTATGTAACTGTGGGTACCTAAGAGCCAGACAAGTGAGCAGAGTCAGGCAGAACAGAACCACTCCTCAACAACCACTATTCAGGGGTGCCTGGGTGGCTCAGTGGGTTAAGCCTCTGCTCAGGTCACGATCTCAGAGTCCTCAGATTGAGCCCCGCAACAGGCTCTCTGCTCAGCAGGGAGCCTGCTTCCCCCTCTCTCTCTGCCTACCTCTCTGCCTACTTGTGATCTATCTCTGTCAAATAAATAAAATCTTCAAAAAAAAAAAAAAAAACCACTATTTAACCAACTTTGCAGAAGAACAGATAACTCGCTCATTCCCAGATTTGAGTGATCAACCCCCTCCCCCCCCACCGCCATACTGACGGTCCCCCATATGCTAACCGCTGGCTCCTTGGGACGAGGCTCCAGCACAACGAGAAGTCAGCCCCTGCCAGGGGTGAGCTCTATGTTCTGTATATTCACCAACTGTCAACTGTGCTTGGCCTCGACTGTGCTCATCTCACCTGTATTTATTGTTGTTAGGTAGACTTGAACTCAATATTATGCTAACAGATGACTTAAATATATAGGCTGAGGTGGAAAAAAATCTTAAAAACCGAGAAGGATTTTACACTCAGATTCCTTTGAAACTCTTCAGTAACTGAAAACTGTAGACAAAACCATGTATTATGTAAAACTTCCATATGTGGCTCATATTAAAAGGAAGAAAAGAGGGGCACCTGGGTGGCTCAGTGGGTTAATCCTCTGCCTTCGGCTCGGGTCATGGTCTCAGGGTCCTGGGATCGAGCCCCGCATCGGGCTCTCTGCTCGGCAGGGAGCCTGCTTCCCCCCTCTCTCTGTCTGCCTCTCTGCCTACTTGTGATCTCTATCTGTCAAATAAATAAATAAAATCTTAAAAAAAAAAAAAAAAGGAAGAAAAGAGGGACACCTGGGTGGCTCAGTTGGTTAAGCGGCTGCCTTCAGCTCAGGTCATGATCCCAGCGTCCTGGGATCAAGTCCCACATCGGGCTCCTTGCTCGGCAGGGAGCCTGCTTCTCCCTCTGCCTCTGCCTCTGCTTGCTTGCTCTCTCTCCCTCTCTCTCTGTCAAATAAATAAAAAAATCTTTAAAAAAAATTAAAAAATAAAAGGAAGAAAACAAAGGCCTTGTCTTGTATCTCAAACAGAAGTTATAAGTGAATGTATTTATAAACTGAGTGTTTAAGGTGCACAGTTCTATTCTGAGGTCCCAAATTCAACCAACAGCCGCCTGCTCAAGCAAATGCAAAAGAGAAAGAAACCAATTAAGCTCTCTGACCTCTGGGTTAGATCCTGAACTAGTCATTTCATTTTGCTCAGTCTTAGCCCTGCGCATTTGTCAACTCTTGGTAGATATTCCTAACTATAAGAGAAGAACGGTCTAGGGGGTCAGTAGTTTCCAAAATTTAGATCATGTGTAATAGCTAAAAACAAAAACAAATACGGTAAAAGCCTCTGATATGAATTTATAAATCACAGGCTTCTACTTATACACATGTATGATATAAAACAAATATAAAAATATAAATTTTAAAGACTTTAGGCATGCCTGGGTGGCACAGTTAAGCTACCAACTCTTGGTTTTGGCTCAGATTGTGATCTCAGGGTCTTAAGATCAAGGCCTGCCATGTTGGGCTCCACACTCAGCACAGCGTCTGCTTGAGATTCTTTCTCCCTCTCGTACTTTAGCACATGCTCTCTCAGATAAATCGTTAAAAAACAAATATTTTTTTTAAAAGTTAAACAGAGGAGCACCTGGGTGGCTCAGTGGGCTAAAGCCTCTGCCTTCAGCTCGGGTCATGATTCCAGGGTCCTGGGATCGAGCCCCATATTGGGCTCTCTGCTCTGCAGGGAGCCTGCTTCCTCCTCTCTCTCTCTCTCTCTGCCTGCCTCTCTGCCTACTTGTGATCTCCATCTGTCAAATAAATAAATAAAATCTTTTAAAAAAATAAAAATAAAAAAAAATAAAAGTTAAACAGAAGAACTAGCATTTTCTTCCTACACCTCATATGGACAATCCTGTGAATCTCATCATCAAGACAACTAAAAGTAGATCTTTCTGGAACTTAATTTTCTGATTCTAAGACCAATAATCCTGGTCACTGATAGGCAATAAGGAGATCCAGAGCTTATTTTTAATAGTTAAGGAATAAAGGGCCAGAGATATCTGATATCAAGTAAATGTACGGCAGAAACAACAGGGCAGCTTCTAAAGATTGATAGAAATGAGAAGCCTATGTCTTACATATGAGAAGCTAGTGATAACTGACACCAAGAACATCTTTTTTCTAGAAAAGCACATGACCATCTTTCAGGTATGCTCCAGAAGGGATTCCTTCAGTGGATGGGAAGGAAGACAGAAACAGAGGACTACTGAGTGCTTACTGTTCGTCAGGCGTGGTTCTCCAAACTTCTCAAGTGCCGTATCATCTAATACTCCAACAACCCTCTGAGACAGGTTCAAGTATCATCTACATTTTACACATGAGGAAACTGAGCTCAGGTCAGGTCAGCTGTGAAGGAATTCAGAGTCTAGGCTCTTTTAACTCTAGAATGCTATTTATTTCAACATATTTTCTTGGTATGTGTATTTAAGGATATCTGCAATCAATTTAAATGGTGATATACAAGTTGACAAGCCTGAGTTATAGAATTCTAAGAAGATGCTTTTTCAAACTCTGAAAAAAAAAAAATTGTTCCTCATAAAAAAGACTCTAGGGTTCTGATTCTACCCCAATACCTGTTAGCCCCCACAGTGTCTCCCCTGGCGCCTGCTGGCCCTCCATACAGGGGTCTCCAAACTCTTTTCATGTCACTGCACACACAGAAGACATTTGCCCAGAACTCTGTGGTAAGCCAACAAAGGTGGAGGGAAGAAACATGTCACATACAAGTAACCCAGTCACTAGACACACTGGTTAGGAAACTCTGCTATTACAACAGCCCATGGTAACGGTTACCAGTTCTATAATCAACAGCACACAAAGTACCCGAGGATGGTAGATAATATTAAAGCAAGTAAAGAAAAGGGGAAAGTGGGGAAACAGGGAGGCAGTTAGGCAGAAAAGTCTAATCTCAAAGACTCAACTAAATGTGTTGAAACCGGGGCACCTGGGTGGCTCAGCGGGCTAAGCCTCTGCCTTTGGCTCAGGTCAGGTCTCAGGGCCCTGGGATCGAGCTCTCTGCTCGGGCTCTCTGCTCAGCGGGGAGCCTGCTTCCCTCTCTCTCTGCCTGCCTACTTGTCTCTCTGTGTCAAATAAATAAACAAAATCTATTTTAAAAATGTGTTGAAACTCACCTATTATAAAGCTTCTCATAAAAGCGTTTATTAGGTAGTGTTATATGAATGTTGGGTAAGGTAAGTTCCAGCACGTAGTGAGAATTGCTGATTGCTTTATCCTGAAACTCTGTCATTTCCACGGGGTCTCCTGGCATCACCATCTAAAATATAAGCGTTTAGTGCAAAAAAAGCATCAAATAACCATTTCATGTTTAAAGTAACAGTAGCATCTTCTTGCCTAAACAGACAAATAAGCACGTAACTTTTAACCAGGAAAGAAAAAAATATTACTCAGTCTTAGAGTGAAGAGCCTAGCACAGTATACCAAGTGCTTCTTCAAAAACAAAGCATGGGGGCGCCTGGGTGGCTCAGTTGGTTAAGCAAATGCCTTCAGCTCAGGTCATGATCCTGGAGTCCCAGGATCGAGTCCCACATTGGGCTCCCTGCTCGGCTCCCTCTGACCTCTCCCCTCTCATGCTCTCTTTCATTCTCTCTCTCTCTCTCAAATAAATAAATAATTTTTTTTTAAAAAGCATGAAAAGGACTGCTGTATAGTAAAGGACAACCCTTTCGTTGCTCACTCTTATTTTACCTGCTCATTTTCAAACATGACTCTACGAGAAGAGAAGGGAGATGGGGCTGGTCTTCGCAGATCACAAACATCCTTCAGGGAATGAGCTCCTCCCTCCTCCTCTTCCTGATAGCGGCCATCACTCTCTTCTTCCTCAGCTGCTATTCTCTCCAAAATGGAATGCACAGCTGGCGGATTTAGTTTCAGTACAATTCTGACAGCAGAGACAATTTAAGAAGTCAAGGTCTCAGTGTGAACAGCAAGGCTTTAACTTTTCTGCACTGATACAAAGACCACTGATGATAGGACTCAGCTTCTCTACAAAGTCTATGCCTCATGTAACCACTTCTGAGTGTGCTATAAACTTCCAAATGTAGAATAGATGAAACAAATAAAAGAAGGGCATTAACATTTCATACTTAGCTAACTGAAAATCTGACCTGTGAGGACAGTTATCTTTCAATTCCATTAACAGCTGGCAAATTTGACCTAAGAATTCTATTTTCCTGAAACCAAATGCTTCTGGGGTCTGTTCTGCTCTTACAGAGTATTACACACCTAAGAGAACTTCTGTCACAGAAACTATTCAAATGGAAAAAGAGACTGATAAGAGAACAACTCAGAACTGCAAACAATCAAGTACCATTTTCCTTCAGGAATCTCAGTAACAAAAGGCTTGACTTGTACTGAAGACACAAACCTGAAGTAAAGAAGCAGACTCCCTGGGCCCCTGCTTTCCTACTCCCTGCGCATCCCTAGCAGAGGCTCTGCCGTTTCCTTCCCGACGCTGTAGACAGGAGGCCTGGTGCCTTCAAAGCAAACCACTGTGGGGCATCTACAGTGGGTTTTCCCCCCAAGTAAGTGGTGCCAGTTGGCTCCCCTTATGAACAATCGCGACTGTTTCCTAGTTTATAGGCATCCTAATGTAAACTGTGCTCCAAATTAATCAAGGTAAATCCATTTCTTATGATGAGAACTCGGGCACTAAACCGCTCATTATCAGGCACGTCCTGATCACACCTATCCTAAGAGCCTGCTAGGTC
>ML108055.1:34130-69749 GCA_003697995.1 Taxidea taxus jeffersonii
GATCCACAGGGGCAGGTAGGAAAAAGGCTGGCAGGGAAAGGGCACAAAAAAAGATTAATTCTCAGGTATTAAATATTCAGTTTTCAGTATAATAAGAAGTCATTATTTCAAGTAAACTAAGTCCTCTTAAATACATCCAAGCCCCCTACCAGGCTATTAAATTAATAGTCTTGCTATAATATATAATATATAATGAATTAACAAACATTAATAATTAATAATCTCTAACAAATATAAAAATTACTTTATTAATTCTCCTAAGAAATCTTGAAGCAGGGACGCCTGGGTGGCTCAGTTGGTTAAGCAGCTGTCTTCGGCTCAGGTCATGATCCCAGCATCCTGGGATCGAGTCCCACATCGGGCTCTTTGCTCGGCAGGGAGCCTGCTTCTCCCTCTGCCTCTGCCTGCCGCTCTGTCTGCCTGTGTTCGCTCGCTCTCTCTCCCTCTCTCTCTGACAAATAAATAAAATCTTTAAAATAAAAAAATTTAAAAAATTAAAAAAAAAAAGAAATCTTGAAGCAGTGATTCTTGACATCCACCTGCACACTGGAATCACCTGGCATAATTTTTAGACTACCCTGATGCCCAGGCTCTATCCCAAAATCTCAGGGTGGGGCCCATGATTTGAAAGAGTGCCCTAAAGCAATCCCGGCCTATAAAATTCAGTTGACAACTAACCAAATGATGCATATGACTCTTCTACTGTAGCTCTGAACTATTTTTTTAAATGGTTAATGATCCTTTTGTCCCTCTAATTAAACGGGGTGACTTGAGACCAGGAACACATGTTATTCCTCCATCTCTCACCGTACCGACAGACACCTTTCATAGAGTAGTGCCCTCAATATGGATTGGTCAATTTAATTTGTCCAACTTTCTCTGTGTTCTCTCATCAGGACTGAGTATTTTTAGTTTAAATTAAGAGCCAAAATGTCGATTGAATGTACTACAGCAGGGGCACCTGGGTGGTACAGTCGGTTAAGCCACCAACTCTTGGTTTCAGTTCAGGTCATGATCTCAGGGTCCTGAGATCAAGCCCCATGTGGGGCTCTGGCTCAGCACGTGAAGTCTCCTTCCGATTCTCTCTCTCTCTTGCCCTCTGCCCCCGCCCCAACATTCTCTCAAAATAAATCTTTAAAAAAAAGAGTACCACAACAGTTTTGAAAGGATAATCTCATTAAATGTCTATCATATCCACCTTCTTACTCACCGTGGCCAGTCAAAGTCATCTGATGATGCTGTATCTCCATCGACTCCACTAGACACATGGAAAAACTTAACAGACGGTTCTCCTTTATCTTCCTGGAATGACCCTAACAAAACAAGACTGATTAACTACAGTGCATTTCTTCTCAAGTGCTTAAAGATAGCTTCCTTCTAACATAAGCAAAGATCTTCTGAAACAAGACAATATTAAGTTGCACAGCACTTATTCTTTTGTACCTATTTCATGGGTACATGTGGGGAGACAGAAGGAGCAGATAAAGATGATGTCTTCTGTTCAAACTCCAATTCTTAGGTACCAAGTTTAATGTGTCAGGTACATAATCATGACACACTAAATGCAGCGGCTGCCACTTACTGCCACTGAATGATTATTCTACACCAAAGTTGACGCAGTTACAGGAACACAGAGATAATAACTGTATTTCTTAAATGCTTTGTACCAAGTACTGTTAGAATTACTTGCACTCACAATAACCCTATGCATGCTTGTCAGTCCATTTTACAAAGAATGGCTTTCCTCTAGAATAATGAGTTTCTCCCCACTGTAGTAAGAGAAGATCAGACAACTCCTAAAGGCCCTTTCATGAAGTCATCATCATCAAGTCAATTATAAATATCTCTAAAAAGACGCGTAAAACTCAGAACAAGGGAAAAAAAACTTTGCAGCCTATCCCGAGAAGGAGAAGCGGGATATGGTGGCCGGGGAGCACGTGGTTGGAAGGGTGTGGCGGCAGAGGCAAGCTGAAACAGAATGAAACACCAGAATCTTCCAGAGTTCCTCACACACCTAGCTTACCCTAATTCAATATATATTCTGCCGGATGACAAAAGTAAATACAGGAAAGCTGTCAACAGGCTTTACAAAGAAAAGTCACCAGAGATTAGTATGGTGATTGAAAGCTCAAGCGTAAGACTTCGGTTTGAATCTTGATTCTGCCATTTACTACCACGTGGTCTTGGAAGGTATGCTTTTGGCTCGGGTCATGATCTCAGGGTCCTGAGATGGAGCCGTGTGCCAGGCTCCCTGCTCAGCGGAAAGCCTGCTTCTCCCTCTCCCTCTCCCCTGCCTCTGTTCGTGCTACCCCCCGCCCTGCAAATAAAACGTTTAAAAAAAAAAAAAAAAGGGACCTAAAGCACTATACTCCCCTGTAGAAAAAAAAAAAAATTTTTTTTTTTTTTTTTTTTTAGGAGAAAGCACAAACGCAATCCCCCACTACCACAAATTATGCAGTCAAGTTTCCCACATTTGGAGAAATCGCAGGAGTGAGCACATCCAGAGTGCAATGGATAAGCCTCACTCTGGGAAAACCACCTTCATGACCATGGTATCTCCCCTGCCAGGTAATTTCTGAAAGTATTTTAATAAAGTAAATAATCATGCTTAGTAATTAAAAAAAATTAATTCTGGAGCTCCTGGGTGGCTCAGTGGGTTAAAGCCTCTGCCTTCGACTCAGGTCATGATACCAGAGTCCTGGAATCAAGCCCCGCATCGGGCTCTCTGCTCAGCAGGGAGCCTGCTTCCCTTCCTCTCTGCTTGCCTTTGTGCCTACTTGTAATCTCTGTCAAATAAATAAATAAAATCTTTTTAAAAAATTAATTCTATCACATATTGGTATGCAATACTGGAAAAAAGTCATTACTCTTGCTTTCTAACAGTGTCTATATTGGGGGCTGCCATATACTTTTTCATGTTTCCTTGAGTAGTAGTTGTTTGTTTCTGGTCTGGCTCTGCACATTCAATCTTACCAATTAGTTCTCTAAAGGTAAGTTCCAATTTAATTTGTTCTGGGGTTGATCCTCCGATAAATTCAGTCTTAAATTCTAGATCTGTGAATGCTAAATGAAGGATCTCCTTCTGAAGTGACTTCTTAAACCACGGCCCTCTTTCTTGATCTGACCGAAGATCAGGTATTGGGAAGCGAACGGAAAGGTTTAACGCTGGTGTGGCAACTTGTACTGATATCCGACAATTTGCAGGATTATGTGAATCATCCAGAAATACTTCAGTAAAAGCCTTGTGCTAAAACACAAAATATCAAAAATATGCCAAAACATCAAGTTAGATAAACATAAATGACACGAATATTCAACATTACAAAATGTATAATCATATCTATTTCCTCATTCAGTATAATGCATTAAAATACAACTCAAATTAACTACTACCATATTAATTTAGTGTAATGAAATTTTATAATGCAATAGCTATTGATAAAACTTCAAATAACTGGCAAAAGTTAAACGAAATAAGTGAAAATCAATCAATCAAAATAAAAACTGAACCCAAGTGAAGACACAGGTTGTTAGAGATATGCACATTTTACTATAGACAAAAAAATCAACAGCATGTAAATTAGGTTACAATAAATCCAATACAGTTAAAAATAAATTCAACATTCAATCTGAAGGATTTATCTATCAACATGCTACTTTAAAGACTTGATGGGAAATAAGATAGATTATGCCAAATGCCAGGGCCCATCCCCAACCTAACTTTAGATTTCCAGGACTAAGCCTAGACTCACTCTGCTCCCATCCAACCCAAGGGTATGAGTCCATCAAACAACCCTTAGAAACCAAGACACATATGCACCCTCTACTCAAAGCCATGTTACAACAAAAGGGTCAAAGAACATGCCCTTCAAACAGAAGTCTATTTCTGTTTTGGGGGGCTTTGTTTGTTTTTCTAAAATGTATTGAAGCTTATAAAGCTTTAGCCCAGAGTACACTGCAGGTGATAACACTCCTTCAAGAATCTGTCTACCGTGTCTAACCTCCTGGATTAGGGAGTTCCTTTCTTACCATGGACTGGGAGTTTTAGCACACCTGTTCTTTCTCTCCCCTCTTGGACTATGTAATACCAACCCCTACTCTTCAGCAAAAATAACCCAAGAGACTAACCACCATCCCAGTACATCTATGGCTAACAGCAAATATGCATGCTAGCCCCACAAAACTTGAAATATAAGAAACTGATGACAACAAGAAATAAAGAATGTTGATTTAATGTGAATACCTACCACTAACTAAGGGGGAAACAAGTAAGTAGAAAAATAGCTCTTCCATTTTCTTTAACCAAAGTTGTGTCTGTTCCTGGTCTAAGAACCACCACCACCACCCCCCGCCGCCCAATTCCAGCCCAAAATACCTAACAGATCTCTTACAAATCTGACTTACTTGAACTGCTTAAATGAGACACCATGCAGCAGACAGATCTAAATGTGATGCTCGATAACACAATGGTATACATTATGTTCCCACTTTCAAAAGTGTACCTTACAATATATGGGCTACATTTTATAGCTAGATCAGGTAGTTGACTGAATGTCTGAATAAATTTTGTGCAGATATTATAATCGCAATTTATAAAATTCAGATATACACAGAGAGGGAAAGGAAATCTAATTCTACACTCTAACATAATCAATGCTCCCAACTGGTATATTTCTATCCATTCTTTCACTCTACCTCAGCTCTAGTTACACAGCTGTGACAAAAGTTTATGTAGAAAAATAGGTTTCACTTTTTCTCTTAATACTTCTTCATGAGCTTTCTTCATGTTGCTACACCACCTTTAGAACCCTCATTCAAAATGGCCACATAAAATTTCACTCAATATTCCTACCAAAACTTACTCAGCTAGTCTGCCATCCAGACATAAAAGTCTCCATCTTTTCATTATGAACAATGCTGTTTTAATACCATATGCTATTTAATCTATTAAGAATACTTAAGTTCAGAAATGATCCCACTAAGCCCATCAGCTAGCTATACTTGGGATTAGTATTTGTAATGTTCCGAATACTTACGAGACTAATATGTTTATTGTATGAAGTATACATGTGCGAAGCCATCATCTCTACCGTGGTAAGCTTCTGTGGTTGGAGCAAGGAATTTAACCTGTCCACAATACTGATATCCAGCTCACAAAACACAGGATGTAACTTAATCTGTAATTCTGCCTTCTGAGGAACAGAACTTAGTCTTGCTTGATTACCCTTAAAAAGAAAAAAAGAAAAATATTAACATGATCACTAACAGTACTACAAGATTAAGTGGAAACAGTATGACTATCACAGAATATGTATAAAATGAAAATTTACAGGTGGTAGCACACCTGTAAAGGCTTCTTACCTGGGGTCCTTTATTCTCAGAATGCTTATAATGAAGCTGAAGGCACACAGGGGGATGGGAATCCGTTCGTTCTTTGGAATGGAACATTAAAAGCTTACGAACAAGAACAGAAATAAGTTAATTGTAAGATCTTAAACTATAATTCATCCCATGAATTAACAGAGGTGCCAATGGTGGAAAGACTTTTTTGAAATAAGGAAAGCTGATTTTACATTTCATTTTGGTCATTCATAAGCAATGTAAATCTCAGAAAAGTTAATTTCTGTGATACTTAGTATCTCATCTGCAGAACGTACTGAGAATTCAAGTGAATTAGTGCCTAAGAAAATACTCTGAAAATAAAATAAAGTACAAGGGCAAAGTAACAGCAATAAATGTTATCTTGATAGTTTTGGAAAATTTCTCTAGCACATACTTCTAGAGTTGGAAAAAAAAATCAGACTAATAAATGAACAAAAGACATTTTGCTTGTCCTTGAACGGAGCTTATTAACACACTGTGGGTATTCAGTATTTAATAGACTTCTTTTGAAATTAATAGAAAATTAGTGAAATAAAGTCAACTGTCCCATTATCTGTCTGCCGCTCTAAAACAAGTCAACTCTAAAAATTCTAAGGCTCTTACAATGACCTTGAATGCCATACTTTAAAATGTTTTAACAAAATACACATGCGTGCACATGCACACAAGCATACATGCACACTTCCTTCCTCTGCGACTTCTTATACTTTTCTTTTTAATAAAATCATTGTTGTTAATGCAACTCTATAAAAACAAGGCAGATTTAAAGAATAATCCTAAAGACAAAGTATCTAGCATTTACCTCTGTGTAGTGAGGAGGAACAGAATGAGAATCAGTTGGAAACAGGCACTCCAAGAGTTCCATTTGCCCAAGAGACATATCAGTACTAAAATATCGGGAAGCTGGTCTTTGTCTTTGTTCGTAGGACACTTTGATGCCAGTTCCTATAAATCTATTACAGAAAATGAAGCATTTAAGAGTATACTTCCAGGTTAATGAATGTGTCAAAGAATAGTACACGTCACAATAGGTGGATAATGGTGCTTTATTAACACAAGTTTAAGTTGTTAGCAATAACTAACATTCCTAAGTGTATTAACCAGTAAGACTGCTTCAAATTGCCCATTCCCTGACATTAAGAAAGCAATGTCTGACAGGAAATTATCCAGGATATATTTATTTCCCAACACTGCCCTCCCTTCTTTGACACTTTAAGTTTACACTTAAAGTGTAAAAAAAAGTGAAAAAAAAAAATCTTTCAAATCTGTAAAATATATGCAATAGATTCTTAAAATTATTTAAAAGCCTCATGTGGGGTGCCTGGGTAGCTCAGTGGGTTAAGCCTCCACCTTTGGCTCAGGTCATGAGCTCAGGGTCCTGGGATCAAGCCCCGCATCGGGCTCTCTGCTTAGCAGGGAGCCTGCTTCCTCCACTCTCTCTGCCTGCTTCTCTGCCTACTTGTGATCTCTGTCTGTCAAATAAATAAATAAAATCTTTAAAAAAAAAAAAAGAAACTTTGATGTTAACATGAGCAATGTCAAATAAATAAATAAAATCCTTTTTAAAAAAAAAGAAACTTTCATATTAACATGAGCAATATGTCATAAACATATTAACAATATTATATTTACAAATTTAATTATCTCCTTATCCATTAGGACTCAACCCATGAAAGAATCACTGGCTATGTGGACAGCTTTAATTTTTTTTTTTTTTTTAAGTTTTGTTGTTTTGTTTTTAAATAGGCTCCATACCCAGTGTGGAGCCCAATTTGGGACTTGAACTCAGAACCCTGAGATCAAGACCTGGGCTGAGATCAGGAGCTGTCCATGCCCCCAGACAGCTTTAACTTTTTAAAGCAGAAATTGAAAGTACAGCATCCAGGCTCAGGATCAGCCTTGGTACCCTCTCCCACCCCACAGACAGTGGCATGGGAGTCATGTTGTGTCCATGTCCCTTCTCATTAGCTCACTCCACTCTCAGCACCACTGCCGTCTCTGCTGAGCCAGTGACAATATGAACTATTTTTTGATTATAATGGTTCCAATATTTTAACTGGCAAAATGTGGCCAAAAAAACTTGTCCAGGGTGCCTGGTTGGCTCTGTAGGTTAAGCATCTGACTTTAGCTCAGGTTATGAACCTGGGGTCCTGAGATCGAGTCCCAACCTAGGGCTCCCAGCTCAGCATGGAGTCTGCTTCTCCCTCTGCCTCTGCCCCCACTTCCTGCTCATGTTCTCATGTGTGCTCTCTCCAACCAATGAATTAAAAAAAAAAAAAAATCTTAAAAATTGTCAAAAGCAGAGAAAACTCCAGATTATCTCAATCTTATATGCAAATAGTCTCACATGCCGAGTAACCTGAATAAGAGATTCTATGGTAAACATTTTTGTAGCACTGCAAGAAAACCTCACTCATTCCCTCATTTACAAATAAAATGAGAATCATAAAAACAGAGATAGGCAGATAAAAAAGCACCCATCTGGTTCTTTTTCAAGCATCATTAATAAACATGAGGAATTTACCTAAGGTGATCATGTTTGCAAGCTTCTGCAAATACTGCTCGGAAAGACTTAAAATCATCTGTTGAAAATCTTGCTGGGTCAATCTTTTCTATACACGTAAAGAAAGCTATTGCCAAAGGTGTCAATGGATTAAGGTTCAATGATGTTTCAGGTGGTGATAAAGGATCGATGTGAAGCACAGAGATGGAAAAGGTTCCCACGGCTAGTCTAAAAATAAGTTCAGGCCTGGATTCATCCACTGAAACAGATCTAGATGGGAGGGCTGAAACACATGGGTTAAAATTATAGACATAACATTTAATACTTTAAAACTATCCATTATATCAAAATTATAAAGCATTTACTCAAGTGTTAGTTTAAAAAAAAAATTCAGACAACAGTCTGAATGATATTTGAATTAAACAAGTAAGATAAACTGTTATCTTTCTACATTTGATATCCAGGGTCCTTGATCCTTGAAGCCTCAAAAAGAAACATATGAAAAAAAAAAAAAGAAAGACACATAAGAATAAAAGTTTCTGCATTTATAAAACTGATTGGAAAAGTCACAGATTAACCCAAAAGCTGCTCACCAAATTTTCCTTTAAGCCTTGTGTCTATTTCAATTAAATTTTGCAGAGAAGAATCAGGGAAATACAAATCAAAATCACAGGGAGATACTATCTCACACCAGTCAGAATGGCTAAAATTAGCCAGTCAGGAAACGACAGGTGTTGGCAAGGATGCAGAGAAAGGGGAACACTCCTACACTGTTGGTGGGAATGCAAGCTGGTGCAGCCTCTCTGGAAAACAGTACAGAGGTTCCTCAAAAAGTTGCAAATAGAGCTGCCCTATGACCCAATGATCACACTACTGGGTATTTACCCTAAAGATACAAATGTAGAGATCCCATGGGCACGTGCACCCGAATGTTTATAGCAGCAATGTCCACAATAGCCAAACTATGGAAAGAACCTAGATGTCCATTAACTAATGAATGGATAAAGAAGATGTGGTGTGTGTATATATACACACACGCGTGCGCGCGCGCGCACACGGCGGAATACTATGCACTCCTTAAAAAGATTTGCAATGATGTGGATGGAACTAGAAGGTATTATGCTGAGTGAAGTCAATCAGAGAAAGACAATTATCATATGATCTCTCTGATATGAGGAATTTGAGAAGCAAGACAGAAGATCATAGGGGAAGGGAGGGGAAAAATGAAACAAGATGGGACAGGGATGGAGACAAACCATAAGAGACTCTTAATCTCAGGGAACAAACCGACGTTTGCTGGAGGGGAGGGCGGCAGGAGGGATAAAGAGGCTGGGTGATGGACCCTGGGGAGAGTATGTGCTATGGTGAGCTCTGTGAATTACGTAGGACTGATGATTCACAAACCTGTACCCCTGACACAAATAATACATTGTATGTTAATAAAAATAATTTTAAAAAATTTCTGTGGAAAAGAGACATGAGGTTCTCTTTCAAGGAAAATGTAAACAATGGAACAAGCATCAGTGGTTGATTTAGACTCTTGAACTGCAATAATAACATGAAACTTGCAGTGTACTTTTTACTAAAAGATATTTAAATACACAAAGACTACAGTGAGTGGACAACTATTCTGAATTGCTTCATGGGGAGTTGTTCAACTATGCTTCACATTTTCTTTCTAAACCTTATTAAATGGTCTAGATCAAAAAATAATACATGAAGGGAAAGAAAAGCAGCAGTAGAAAGGCATTTTCTAGAAAGAAGCAATTTGTTTTGATTTTTCTTTTTTTTTTTTTAAATTCCAGTGGAAAACTACCATAAGGGTCTTACACTACTTACAAGTTTTCTGTAAATTTGGTGGGTGAACTAGGTTGGACGGCAATGTGGACCCCCTTACTGGCTGTTCTTTATGAGGTTCAAGGAAATCTCCCCATGTTGGCTGAAGCTGTAAAAGAATTTTTTAAAATCACATGATTATGAAGTATAGAATTTCAGAAGCCACTTTTCAAGAATAGAACAAAACTGAAATACTTTACCACAGTAGCACTTAATGGAGATCCTGCTGGAGTATTTGTGTATGTACTAGTTAATGATAACTCAAGGTCCATATTTGGAGGGTCTCCCAGAGGTGGAAGAGAAGAGAGACTATGGGACATGTCCATATCGGCCATGGAGAAGAAAACTTCTTCTTCTAGACAGAATTAAACCTTGTCAGTTGTATAATTCATGTCTTCAAAGTAAGTTAACATATATTAATATAATATTCTTCAGATTCTCTGAAGTACACTGATGCCCTACAATTGACATTACTTCTGATGGGGTAATTTGTGAGGATCCAAGACATAAATGGCATAGTAAAAACGCTCAACCAAATACAAGTTAACAAAAGTTTATGTTTTTTTGTTTGTTTAATATAAGATTCGCAGAGATACATAGTCATATGATATTTTTATTTTTAAGAGTCACATGGATTTTAACATATGTATATGTTATTTAATTTTTATTTTTTAAGAGTCATAGGACAATTTAGAAGTTAAAATCCAACTTTAAAATAGTACAAACATCTTGCAATCTCTAGTTTCATATGAATACAGCATTGTTAAATAAAAAAAAGAAACACCTGAATGTATTATTTTAGAATTCTATTTACATTTCACTTCTTTCTGGAAGTTGTTTTACCCTCACACAAATGAAGTTTGTTATGACCAAAATTTCTTGAGTAGATTTAATTTTTTAGTTTTTAACTTATTTAGTTCAATTTAATTCTGTACGTAAACGGATTCTTATTAAGGTCTTGTGCTAAACATTCCAAAACACCTGTAAAAATGCAAAGTAAACTTGATAAAGACCCTATTTACATGTAATTGATGGAAGAGTATGGAAAAAAAAAGTTCCATTTAAGAGCATCTGTCATTCATTGTAGAGGCATGTAAGAATTTGATAAAATGAGTAATTACCCACAATTTACCTTTTGTGTAAGTCTACATTTTTGTAAACTGACTGTCCTTAGAATTTAAAAAAAAAAGTCACAATTTACACAATGAGATTACACAATCAAAAAAGGATACGTGACACAGCCCATCACTCTAACTCTATGGTTAGATCAACTTACAAATTTAAACCTTCTTATTAGAGCTCAGATCTTTTGTTCTTTCATTACTAAACTCCATTTCCCAACAGTCAAATTAAGCTTACTTTGCTCTATGTTGACACTGTAGGAATCTCTTGTCAATTGCTTCAGTTGCTTACCACGGCTAGAAGGTGTACGAGCGGATTCTGCCTCATAAAAGCTTTGCTCTGAAGATACACCCACGGAGAGGGAATCTTTTCTCAAATAATACCGGTTTAATTCCATCTGAATTCGATATTCGTCTTCTTGCTGCATGGGTCGGTTTTTTCTATCTTTATTAGCTAACCCTACTTTACTAGAATTTTCTACAAGTATAGAAAGGAAAGGAAAACAGTAATTAAATTTGGAGTTAATCAATCATCTCTCTCCCAAAATCACTCGTGCAATACCAACAGCAACTTCACGCCACAGTCAATGCAGAACTACCACTATTCCACTATTTAATATTAATCAGAGCTCTGCAGCAGCTTTAAGCGACTAGCTAGGAATCACAGAATCTGAAAAGTTTTAAATAAAAATAGTAAGAGTTGCCTATTGCAATACTTGCCTGGTCCAGCAATAGCTGCTAACATATCCAAGAGCAAGTGCACCTGCCTTGGTGACAGGAAGAGATGAATAGAGTCTATCTGTCCATCAATATCCAACTTCAAAAAAAAAAAAAAGCCATTCAGGATAAACACTCTTTAAAACCTCGTCCCCACAAATCCCAGTATAATTTCATGCACTGAGAGGAACACTAATTCCTCAGTCTTAGATTCTTCCACCTAAGATTCCCTCCACTAATTCACACAATCTAAATGGAAAGACTTAAAGGCCACCAAACTGTTCTTCTGGGGCGGGGGCGGTGGGGGGGAATCCTCCTGCAAAATTCCATGTTGGCAAGTCCCATGTCCTATTTTTATCTCTGAGTCTTCTGAGTATTTCAGGTATTTGAGAGGCTTCAAGCCACAGTCACTAGGAAGAGTATGAAGATAGCAACAGCACAGAATTCATTCCCAACAGGATTTTAGACTCAAATCATAATCCTCAAAGAGGGATTCAAACCAAGAGCAAATAAAGCCGGCTTTCCCAAGTTTGCCCATGAATAACACTCCTAGCAGACCACGTGAGGCCCTCCGCTACCAACAATATGCCTCTCCACACGCCCAGGCAGGGTTCCACAAAGCCCACTCTCTGCTGGGCAGGACAGTGCAAGCCACAGCAGAGATGCCCACGAAGTGGGTGCGCACGTGGACTGCATTGCTCTTTTCCAAGTCTCTGTCCATTTTCCTCCTGGAAATAAAAGCCCCAGCCAATCTCATCCTGATTCCTAAGGAGTATATTCTGACAAAACAATTATGCTATTTTTGACACCACACTCTAACAAGTTGAGAATGCCTGCCTTACTTTTCATTCACCTCCTCTTAGGGGTAATGCTAAGACTCTTATTATCTTTATGCTGTTTTGCAATTGTAAAAGAATTCAATTAGTAACATTTATATTTGGGGAAAATGGTATCCTCCCCAGGGCGGGGGATTTCTTCTGATTCTAAAAACGAAAAACATTGCACAGTAATGCCGAGAAGCTTCCATGATCTGAGAATATAATATATTCTCCAGGAAAAACAATCATCGCTATCACCTTTTTCTGAGTATTGGGGAACTATGCTTTCATTACATTTCCACTCATTCTAGTAAGACTCCTATTTTACAGACAAAGACAGAGGATCATAAAGATTTGCACAAGGCCATCTACAGACCCAGAGCCAGGATTTTAACCTAGGCTGACCTAGATGGGAAGCCCTAACTCCTCCCATGGTACGGCTCTCCGTGGATTTGTTTTATGGGGCTCCTTGCTGACCGCTGCCATCCCAGACAATGAATCAGCAAGGAGTTTAGGCTGGGGACAGTGGGAAAATCTCTGACTATATGCCATATTTAAAAATTGGTTTTTAATTTCTTAGTATTGAAAACATAATCTCCGACCTTTATTAGGATGGGTGATCAAGAGTTTCACTTCTAATGTTCACAGAAATATTATTTGTACATTCTAAATTTGGTATACAAAGAACAAAGCACCTCTTACTTTCCTCTGGAAATAGAAAAGACAGAACATAACTAAAATAATTTCAGACTCAATAGGACACAGTAACTAAACAAAAGGTCTATAAATTCAATACATACAGCTCCTCTATTTTCTTATATGATGCAATCCTGAAAGTATATGCTAAAACTGAACACATGAACAATCAGGCTGACACACTATTTGGGGTGGGTGCCATCTCAGAGAACTAAAAAAACTTAAAAAAAAATTTTTTTTTAAGATTTATTTATTTTAGAGAGAGAGGAGGAGCACAGATGCATATACAAGGAGGTAGGGGCAAAGGAAGAAGGAGAGAGATCTCAAATAGACTCTGTATGAGTGTGGAGCCCAACCCAGGGCTCAATCTCATGACCCTGAGATCATGACCTGAGCCAAAATCAAGAGTCGGACACTTAACTGAGCCACTGGGAAGCACCCCCCCAAAAAATCTTTCATAACATTTTGATCCCACAGTTGAGAAACTTGTGGATCTAATGAACATCAGCAAGACTAAAGATGTGACTCTTGAGCACCCCTAACCAATGCCATCTTTGTCTACACGGCATTAAGTTTATGGGATTTATGTTTCTCAAAGCTAGTATCTTGAATCAAATATAGTATCTTGTATTTTTCCATTTAGCCTTCATTTGCATTTAATAAGAACAAAGGTACTCAAACTCAAGTTACTACACAAAAATTACCATGTAGGCAAGGAGGGTAGTATCTCCAAATACCAAACACTGGCTGGCAAATAGCGCTGTCATGCTCTAATTCCAGATGTTCATTGGTCACCTAGGACACAGATGTCCAAAAGTAACACCGGAAGGCACTTACACAAATCAACACATAATGTGCAAGTTTTGGTTTGCACAAAGATCAATGTACAAATGTTGAGGGCTATCTAATTTAATCAAAACAGAACTACAGAACTGACTGCCATGGTTCTTCCCTCACAGGGAAATAGCTAATGTGTTCCCCGGAGGCATGGATGTGTTCATATCCCAAGGATATTAGCACCTCGGGATTCCCTGTAGTGTTGAAACATACCTACAGCAGCTTTCGGGTTATTTTATGAACAGGCTTAAGACCTGGTGAAAGGATTTCATACCACCTGAAGTAGGACAGAGCAGTAAACAAAGGAGAGGAAGCAATCAGCAACAGGAAGGTTGGCATTCTGATCATCACCTTCCTCTGCCTCGAACTGTAGCTAAGTGTGCCAACCCAAGGACGGACTGCTGGAGACCCTCAATCCTCTGAAAATCTCCTTTTGTGCATGCATGAGTTGCTCCCTCTTCTTCAGTGTCCCCACAGCCATGTCTATACCCCTTATCACATGTTGTATTAAAGCAAAGACACTATTTCCCTCTTCTCTGCATCTCCCCCAAGAAACTGCACAGGGCCTGGCATCCAGTAGTCACTCAAACATCTAGCTAGTTAGGCCAGTGAGTAAACAAATGAACAAATCCTGATACTTTCTTAAACTACATTTTATAGAGATTATACGGAAAATTGTTTTCAAAGTTTGAAAATAACACTTCACAAATACATTTTCAACAGACTAAATATAGGCTTCCTGATTCGCTAGCAGACTGTTCAACACTGTTCCCTAAGAAACAAGTGCAGTTGTCTTTACAGGGTCTTCAAAAAGACAGGGAACACCATGGAAAAAAAAAATCAATCTCTTTTCATAAATATTATAACAACTATAAAAATGGTCATTCTGTTCAGAACACACCTAGATGGGCATTTTTACATGCATAAAATTAAACATCTTCTACAGTCAATTTCTTACTTCCAAATCTCTTTTCCTTTAAACTGAACAATATGATAAAAATTTAACAAATTCCTAATTTATTTAACAAATTCCTAATTTATTAACTCATTAGTGTTTCTGAACTGCTAGAATGGGGGAAAGTGAGTGCAGGAGACAGTGCTAACACCTGAGCATGAGCAGGGGCTGAAGACAGTCCTCACGTGAGGCCCTGAGACATCAGGACAGAGGCACCAGCTGAGAGTAAGAACACAGACCCCAGGACAGAGGGAGCCTAGATACAGAACAACCCAGAGTGGCTAATCAGTGGGTCACTGCACACATTAAAGAATGCTTGCACTTCTGTTTTAACTATAGAAAATGAAACAAACACTGACCTTAGCTCCAGGAAGCACTTCATTCTGTTTCAGCGTGAGACTCAACTCCAGCCTACCAATTAGCCCTCCAATCTGCACTGGGTCAGAGGGCGCTACCTCTGGTAAACTTCTAGTTAGTTGTGGGTGCGGCTCATATACAATTTTGGGATTCCAGCTAGGTGACAGCTTTGGCTCAGTTTCCTATAATGAGGCAATAAGAATAAAGTAATTCTTTAAAACACTTTAGGGTAAACAACCCAAAATGCAAAATACAAATGTCAACTTAAAGTATTTGACATGAAAAACTGCATTATGTGACAGTGAATAGACCAGTGTCTTATAGCTAAGTAATAAAAGCAAATCATGGAAAAGGACTTTATGAAAAAAAGCACATCTATCCAAATTACAGCAATAAGAAAACTTAATAGACATTCTATACTTATAAAAATTTGAGTAATATAAAAGATAAATTATGGAAAGACTGATTTATAAAAGGACTCTCTACTCTTACAAAGGATTAATACAAAGTTCTTTAATTATAAAACTTTTTTAAGGTATGATTTATAAGTTTTCAGCCATACATTCATTATGTAAGGTAAATGTGAACAAATGTGTTTTTGTTTTTACTATAAAAGTTTATCAGCCTTTAACATGCCATTTTCCCCACAAGGTACAGTATCCAATGTTATACCCAGCACTGGCAGGAAAGGCATTAATCGTAAACAGGAGTATTTTTAAAACTTTGAAATGCATGTCTCCATTACTGAGTATGTGTGTTAACTTCCAGATCAGATGGAAACTCACTAACATATATTCTATATCCCAGCACAACTTAATAGCCCTCCTTTAAACTATTTATAAATTTATTTTTGGAGAGGCAGAGACAGACTTTTAAACAGGCTCCATGCCCAGTGCAGAGCCCAGTGCCGGGCCTGGATCTCACGACCCTGAGATCATGACCTGAGCCGCAATCAAGAGTCAGATGCTCAACTGACCGAGCCACCCAGGTGCCCCTAATTTACACTTTTAAAAAATTTATGATTTAGAGTTTGTTTTCTCGTTTTGTTTTTCTTACCGCTGGTGCAGTTGAGCACACTGGGGAAGATTTTGCTGACGCAGAAAACTCCTCCCAGAAGAGAGACACTCCGGAGAGCTGGAGTAACTTGTGAGCGAAGGCTGTGGGCTGATGCACGTTCATTCCCGAGGCCTCATCAGCAGCTTCATCACAGTAGACAGTTCTCAGTGTTCAAAACAGAAAACGCTGGCGTAAGAAAACCTACTTGCAAGTCTAAGAAACACATAGCTTTTTAAGGGGAAGAGTCTTCTAGTGTTACACTCCTCCTAAAATGCCCCCTGTGGTCAGCATCAGAGCTTTACTACAGGAAATGTTTTCACCAGGAGACCTCAACCTCAAGAAGGATAATTTTATGGGGCTCCTAAACTGGGGGGACAGATTCATAGCTTCCTAAAGTTCGCCTCAAGGAAAACAACCCCTGTGCTCCCTCACAAGCATCTCTTGGTAACAGACAGCATTTGGCTCCAAGTCACAAGCCCAAAATGAATGACATTTCTTGAATTCTTATGACTATTCTACGAGTTCTTAGGACTCACCATTTCATTTTCAACAAAATACAGAAGGTAGTTCTACATCCATGAGATTTTAGATATTTTTTAATATACCATTTCAGGTAATCCACCCTAATTTCAAAAATCTGTTAACAATAACTGTTTCACTAATAGGTAATTTTATGATGACAGAAAGATAGAAACCATAACATATCTGCTTAAAATTTGGTAAAAGCTCCCAACAGATCCCTGTACAAAGTGTCTTTGGTGCTCAGTGCACACACTTCATTCCGCACATTTCGGTCACATTAAGACACAGGTGAACAGTGACTATACCTCAAGGGCAACCCTCTCGGGTCTCCTCCTTCTTTGGGTGCTTTGTACAGTCTGTATGTTACTGTACTCTCAATAAACTTGGCTTTGCTCTCCACCAAACAAAACAAAACACAAACAGTGATGACCTCAAATCGACACTCAGCTCTTTAAAAGGCTCCAAGTGGGCATACACAGAAAACTAAGTCCTGGTTTCCATCTTTTTAAGTAAATCACTATCACACAGACACTCTCACAGAATCCTCTCAAAGAAAACCGCAGGCTTAGCCTTTCTCGTGAAAGCAGCACTTAGAGCACAGGAAAGCAAAAAGGACCTTCATGTTAACGAGACACGCCAAAACAGGGTGTCACTCGTAAGAAAAGACTCAGTTAGGAGGGCCTTCAATTTAGCAGCACTCACATACTCACAATTTTCATTTGACATTAACAAAAGAGAATCATTCACTCTGAATCCCACACAGTATTATATACAATTATACCTGAACTGGTACTTTAAGCTGTCAGTAATGGGATTAGAACGGATCCTGAAGAGTAGCACTTTGCCTGGAAACCATACCATGTAGTAACTCAACAGCATCACTTCTAATCTCTAAAAGCATTATGAAATCTAATAAAAGTCAGATCTTACTATGTATACAAGAAAAGAATAGGGTTGTTTATTCTCAGATATAAGAAGTCTTACCTTTCTATTCGAATTTCAAGTGCAGTTCCAGTTTTGGAATTTTCTGGCACGTGTTCAATTCTCAAGACAGTGTCTATAAATGTGACTTTCACTCTTCTTAGTACTAGAGCAAACAGGTAACTGTCAACATGAGACCACATGTATACAAAATAAAAATTTCTAATGAAAAGAATAATTACTAGTTTAATAAGAACTTACAAAATAAAGTAAAATCCCCAAATCTTGAGTTTGGAAATAGACATTTTGCCTTACTGAGCACCTACCCCAACACATCCCAACAGATACGTGTGCAATGCCTAACACTCTCTGAACTCTAAACCCTTCATCACACAAGCATAATAAAAGACACAGAGGAGAAACTAGGGTGCAAAAGGACATGAAATTAAATTGAATATTTAAAATTACCTCAATTCTAAAGTTCTGAAGTGAGAAGAGAAACTCCTTAAAAAAAAAATCACTCCAATGGATTTTCCTTATACAAGGCTTACTAAAGAAAGGTACTAAATTACTGGAAAAAGAAAAAAAAGAAGAAGAAAAAAAAAAGGAAAGAAAGAAAGCAAATTCTCAATGCCAAACCTGTTTCAATGGTTTCAGCAAACTTTTCAAGTCCTTCAAAAGGTTGCGATGCTTCTCCTTGTTCATCTGTTAATTTCTGGCTAAGACATTCTTTTGCCAATTGCATACTGCTGGTCATGAAACTTGACCAATACATAGGCTCAGAACCAGTTGCTGCAGAAAATATAGATTAATCCTAAATAACTTCTCATAGTTACAACAAAGCCATTTCTTAAAATGCCACATTTGAAATAAATTCTTAACCCTCCAAGACATATTTAACATCATGGTATTACCAAGGCATATGGTATTCTAGAAATTACTCTTGAGATTTAAACATCACCTTATAATAACTGAGAAGAGAAAAAAAAAATCACAGAAAGAAGTCCAGAGACACGTGTTCTCATTAAATGATATATATCTGTCAAATGTTAACTTATGAATTCATTCAACAAGTATTTAATGCATGCATGGTATGGTTCAAAATACTGTAGAACAGGGGTCAACAAATTTCTTTTGGCAAGGGTCAGATGGTAAATAATTTAGGCCTTGTGGGCCCTACAGGGCCTCTACCCTGACTACTCAACACTCTCTAGTGCAACACTCTAGTGCAAAAGCAGGCTGAGAGAATAAGGAAATGAATGAGTATGGCGGTGTTCCAATACAAATTTATTCACAAAAATATGACAGATCAAATTTGGCCTGCAGGCAATAGTTAGATGACCCTGCTGTAGGGGACAGAAAAATAATGATTAATTCTCCCCACTATGAGCCTACAATATAGTGGAAGAAATGAGATGTGGTTAAGAAGAATTAGTAAGCAACTATGCAATGTCAACAGAAAACACTGATGGCTAAACCAAGAGGTTAACTCTTCCCATGGACAGAATTTAACAGGAAATCTGGTAGAGATGGCACCTGACCTAGGCTTTAGAAGGTCAGTATAAATGTAGATAAAACAGAAGAACACCCTTGGAAGAATCCATGAGCTGGGAAAAATCCTTCCCAGATCATCCCTCAAAGAATTGCACTACACTTCCTTACATTATTCAAAACAAAGTGACAGACTACTATAATTACTGCCTTCCAAAATGGAATTTAAAAACCTTTCTCATGGAATATTTTTAAAGGCAGAATATTTGACTTTCCATAGGAAAATATTATTCTATCTACTCATCATGGTTAAAAACATAAAATACTCTTGTTAATTAAATGCCAGTATCAAGGAGGATTTCCACGCACAGACTACCATTTTCAGAGTACAGGTGCTATTAATTCTAATAAGCATAATTTAAACTGTGGTGTTCCAGACAGCACTTAAGATTATAATTCTTCAAGTATTTCTTGACCAACATCACTTGCCACTCAAAGAATTTAAATTCAGAATTTAAGATGATTTAGATGGTGACTCTATTGGCTTATAAAATACACACACACACACACACACACACACACACACTCCAAAGTAGAAAATCTGAGCTGTAACAGAGCACAGTGGTTAAGAATATGGACTCCATAACTAGACTGCCTGGGTTGATATCCCAAATTTCCACTGAACTAGCTATGGCCTTGGACAAGTTACTGAATTCACCTGCGCTTCAATGTCCTGCTCCATAAAAATGGAGATAACAAACATGTCAATTTCAAACAGCTATGATAAAATCATATTGGTAAAGCATTCACAACAGCATCTGGCATGCAACAAGCACTTAATGTTTAACTTAATTTAATTTAATGTTTAATAAGTCAGAAAATGGCATATATATATATATAACTAAAGTTACCACCCAGATATACTTATATAATAACTTACTGCTTTAAAGCTTTTCCCTCCAAAATTTTTCTTTGAAAAATTTCAATCCTAAGAAAGAGGTGAAAACATGGTGCTAAGGAACACCTGAACAGCCTTCATTTAGGCTCATCACAGCTACACATACACACACACACACACACACCATCCTTGTGCTGAACTATCTGAAGGTAAACTGCAGGCATCATAACACTCCCAAACACTTGAGCAGATAACTCCTAAGAGTACAAACATTCCCATGCAAAAGCTCAGGGACATGAACACACCCGAGAAACACAACACTGACAAAATACTATCCTCTATACATTCCACAACCAAATTTCCCAGCTGTCCCAGTAATATCCTCCATAACAAAAACAAACAAAACCACGGGATTGTCTACCGCAGTTATTCATGGCTAACTCTTCTTTAATCTACCTTTCTTGTCTTTCCTCATGCTGATACTTCTAAAGAGTACCAGTTAATCTACAGAACGTCCCTTATTTTGGATTTGTCAGCCTTCTTCCTTATGATGCGATTCAGACTACACACTTGTAACAAGAACAGTATATACATGACGTGTCTTTGTCAGCCGTCACATCAGGACCCACATCATGGCCCTCTGACCCACTACTGATGGGACTAAGATTGACCATTAGGGTTGCTATGGTGACTCTCAATTTCCTCCACTGTGAAAGAAACATTTTTCTCTCTGTAAACAGTATGTCATCAAGGGGAAGTATGTTGGTACATCTCAATATCAAGCTCCTCAACAACCTGACACCAGACGGGGTTAGGATTCACTGATTATACCACCTCGATCAATTTTTACCATGGTTGTCAAAACCATGGTGATGGTCTATCATTTTTTTCTACTCTAGTAAGTTGACATTCTACTGCAATAAAGAACTTTCCCTTCTTCCTGCCTCCCTTACATACAGATTACTTATTTGTGACAGTATGGACATAGAGCTATTTTTTTTTAATTCCACGTGTGATAATCCATTTATCGTCATTAGTCCCAGATTTGGCCAAAGAGAGCACCTACAAGTCCAGTCCTCTGTCCTTTTAACATTTCTCCATCAATCTTTGAGCACTTCCTTGGTTTCTGGCACAATACTTTGAAACTTTAGAACACATGTCACTTTATATAATCAGTAACAAATAATTAACCAAATCATCAGTATACTAAAGTTCCTGTGGGTAAACAGGGCAAGAAGTAACACTAAAGGTAAGATCACACACCCCCAAGTTCCAATATTTTATCTACTGATAATCTCACAAACAAACACTAAGTAATAAATTAAATACTGAATTTAATACAATTAGTTTACTTTCCCAATCTGTGAAGAATACAATAAAAACAAACAAAACAGAAACACGTGACACACCTACCTAGGCGGGGTCTAGGCCGGAAGACCATTTCTAGCCCTTTCACTTCCAGTGCACAATTCTCCTGCAGCAAGGAGCCCCATGGAACTGATAGAGAAATTGACTGTATGAATCCTTCAGTGACTTCTAAAGGCGCATCTGCTGACTCCAGGATCTCATTGAGACACTAAAGAGAAAAACCAAGTGCATTTTGAAACCACAGGAACGAGAACTCCAAGTTGTTAACTTATTCAAAGACGCTGAGTATGCTCATGTACGTGTGTCAGACACTAGGGGTAAGGAAACCAGAGTCCAAGAGAAAGACTCTCCACCCTCAGAGGTTTATAAGATAGCTTCCCATGAAACACACACATAAAGAGGTGTTATGAGCCACATGAAAGAGGAAATACACTGTACTCTTTTGGAGAATGTACCGGAACCTAACCTGGAGACCCAAGGCAGGCCACCTGAGGAAATGCCATTTAAAAGTGAGACCAGAGAAGGCTGAGGAGTTAACCGCACTAAGTAGTCCGGACGGAGACAGCAGTGTGTGGGAATAATCAAGGAATGCCGAGGTCAGAGAGCACAAGCCCAAGTACCTGAGACACAGAACTTTTTGAGAAGGAAAAGCTACTTTAGGCTCTAGTGTAGTGTGCTAGGGTAAACAGCCAGAGATAAAACTACACAGATAAGGGAGAGTGAAATCCAAACAGCCCTGTAATTCGAGTTAAAGAGTCTAACATTAATCTGAGAGCAAAGTGAAGCCACTGAAAGGTTTTAAGCAGGAAACCACGATGAGATTAGAACTTTGTTCGGTTCTGCCACCCAGACAAGCAGGTATTGGAGGAAAGCAAAACTCAGGCAGAAAGGCCATTCTGAGTAAGAAAAGCTAGGGAAATTGGTTTGCTGAGGACAATGACACTGAGGACAGTATGAAGTGGAGAGATTTTTTGTACAATATTAGGAAGTAGAATTAACTGGCATCATGAGGAATAATGAAAAGAAGGCATGAAGAATGACTTCCGGGTTGGGGACCTGGGCAGCCGGGCAGCTGGTCAGCTAGTGGTGCCATTTACTGAGAAATGACCTGGAGAAGCAGGTTAGGGGAAGCTCGGTAGCAGAGTTCCAAAGAGTACATGTGAGCAGCCATCTAGGCGGCGATGTCCCTGAGGCAGTGGGATATGCTGGTCTAGATGTCAGGACAGCCACCTGGGCTGAAGATACAGAAGGGCATTATGAATCCTGAGGGCCAATGAAGCCCTAGGGTGAGGAGAGACAGCCTTTGGGAAATTGTATAGGGTCAAGGACAAGAGACCTAGGACTAAGTCCAAATAAACACCAACATTTAAGAATTAAGAATCTGGGGTGCCTCGATGGCTCAGTCAGTTGGGCGTCGGACTTGATTTCAACTCAGTCATGACCTCAGGGTCATGAGGAGCTCCACGCTGGGCATGGAGCCCACCTGAGGAACCTACAAAGTAAATTAGAAAAAAAGCAGAGAGGTAGAAGGAAAATCAAGAAAACCTTACATTCCCCAAAATCGTGGAAAGACAAGTATAAAAAGTGGTACAGCATAACAAAAGGCAAAAAGAGGCCAAAGATTTTTAAGTGCCCACTGGATTTTCTTGGTATTTAGGGTACTGGTGATCCAATTGAGAACAATTTCAATGATGTGGTAGGGAAAACCAGACTACAACAGAAGGCAGACAGAACGGATGTAAATATAATTAATAAAATAATTCAGTGTATTTCTTGACAATGTACTTTTTTTTGACAATGTACTTTATAAATTAAAATAACAAATGCTTATTAGCACGCTATGGTGAATAGCAGTGTCATAATTCTTTGTCCACCTAATGCTGAATGCTGAGATTTAGACTGGCTCACATTTTGTCATTGTATGTCACTACTTTAAAAGGCTTTCTTCATGCTGATGTTTGTGTAACCCTACAGATTTTCTGAAGAGTACATGGGCATGGATGGTTTTAAGATAAACACATTCAGAGCCTCAATCCACAAATACATTCTATTCTAAAACTGACCTTCCTGAGAAGAGTGCTTAACCGTGGTACCATGTTGGATCTCCTCTCCCATATTCCCTTGTACAATCTCCCTTCTCCCACTTCGCCAAAAAGGCCTATCTTTACCCTTCCCGAATCCTCCTCTGTGCACTGCCTGGGGCATAAAAATCTCCAGGAAGCACCAACAGTAAGGTAGCTAGTCTTTCCCTACCTTATACATACCTTTGGCATGACACTCAAAGTCAAAGAACAAAGTGATGTTGCTACTACAAAATCCCTTCAATTCTCATCTACTTATTTATGACTCAGGCTGTAACTATTTTAAAATTTTAAAATGAAATTTATGATGAGCCCTATCAAATTCTAGTTGTAAGCATATTCATGTATGGGCACATGAACTAATCAGGGAAAACGGGGAAAACCACCTACCCACATCATCAAGAAATGTATTTCCAGGGCACCCGGGTGGCTCATTTGGTTAAGTATCTCCCCTTGGCTCACGTCATGATCATGAGGTCCTGGGACTGAACCCTGCAGTGGGTTCCCTGCTCAGCAGGGAGCCTGCTTCTCCTTCTTCCTCTCCCCCTTACTCCCAACCCCTGAGTGTGCTCTAAAAGAATAAAATCTAAAGAAAAAAAGTATTTCCAATAGAAGTTTTTACATTTAGTTATTGTTTTCATCAACTGTACTTATTATAATCACAATTCCAGAGGGAAAAATGTTAATACTTAAAGCCTAATGATTACCTGAAGGAAATAGTGTTAAGATCAATATGGGAAGCCCTTAGAGGAACTAAGGAAACCACTAAAAAAACTAAAAAAACATCAAGGGAGGAAATCATTAAAGGAATTAAAACAGAAATTAAAAGGAATTAAATTTAAAAATGAATTAGAAAATATTTATTTAATGCAAAAGAAAGCTGTACAGTAACAGTAAGTTTTAAAATATGGTCAATTTCATTTTTGAATGTATAATGGTGGGTATTCGGATCCTACTGGGTGAAAATATGTATTTTTTATATCAATATTTACAACACAATAAAATTATCCTCTACAACTATTTAAAGTGTTAATAAGAAAACTAAAGGCCAAGCAGGAGTCACTTGCCCCCCGGGACAGCAAATGGACTTATCTGCAGTTTCAGCCTCTCCAGGGATGAAATTTCAAGCCCATCAATCTGGATTTTCTGGTTGGCAACCAATGAGGTAACCTGTCGCATGGGCTCTCCACCCCAAAGGCAGATGAGGCAATCCACCTAAAACTCCCTGCTCTTCCCCCTAAGGAAAGAAGACCTTTCCAGAAACAATCTTTTTCAGAAACAATCTTTTCTTTTGCTAGTAACTTCTAGCCCCACCCTCCCTCCTTCCAGTAAAAATCTTCCCTTTTGCACCAGCTGGAGCTCCCTTCTACCTACTAGGTGGGGATACTGTGTGATTTAGCCAATTAGATTTTCAAATGCTCTTGAGTGAATTTTGTTTTTTAACAAAATAATTATGAAAAAATTTTAAGTCAGTTTGAAAATGCACAAGGAGTACAATACTTTTTCAAAAATTTTGAGAAAACTGGGCAGACGTGTTTAAAGAACACTCCTTTAAAAGAGCATGTATTGAGGTCCTAGCTCAGTCACTTTACTAACTGGAAGGCCTTGGACAAACTCTTAGGTCTCAATTTACTCATCCCTAAAATAGGATAGCATCTATTTCACAGGGTTATGGTGAACATAAATGAGATAATAATGCGTAAAACTATTAACATAGTTCCTGATACCGAGTACACACTTTATAATGTTGACTATCGTTCTTTATCTTGCACAGGACCCACACAGAGCAGTGATGAGCACTACTAGGAATTCAAAGTATATTTGACAGTACGCAGAAAGAAAAACATTCAATTACATTTCTCTTCAGTATGTACCATAAAACTAACTAGGAAACTACACCCTTATTAGTTTAAACCAAGGCACCAGGATTCAAAGAGATAAAATAGAGCATAAAAATCAGAAAGACCTGGGGTGCCTGGGTGGCTCAGTGGGTTAAAGCCTCTGCCTTCAGCTCAGGTCATGATCCCAGGATCCTGGGATTGAGCCCCGCATCGGGCTCTCTGCTCAGTGGGGAGCCTGCTCCCCCCCCCCCTGCTCTGCCTGCCTCTCTGCCTGCTTGTGATCTCTCTCTGTCAAATAAATACATAAAATCTTTAAAAGACCTGACTTAAACAAATTAACATATGATTAGCACTTATTACATACAGGACACCACACTAAACTATTTTATCTATGTTACTGCACTGAATCATGATAATAGCTCTCTGAACTACGTATTTTCGTGCCTGTCTTACAGATAAGGCAACTGAGATCAGAAGAGTTAAATAACTTTCAAAAGCTGTTCAATTAATCACTGCAGAAACAAAACTATAAAAAATGTATATTTTCACAATGGAAAATCATGCAAGAGCTCATCAAAATGATGTGCAAACACCATTAAGTCTCAGAATCGCAGCACACAGGCTTGGGAGCTGGCTTATAGAACAAGTTTTCTAACAGAAAAATTCCCAATCCCTTTGCACTTTTGTTTTTTAAAATGCAGTTAAGGACAATATGCATCAGACTGTCCTAGGAGGCTTCCTAAAAAAGTAGATTCTTAGGTGTTTCCAACAAGAATCTGCAGGGAAGGGACCAGAAGTCTGCATGTTAGCAAACATGCAGACCCCAGTGCTGCTGGTGTTTTTAGAAGCTTGTTTCTTGAATCTTTTGAGCTAGTGTGATGTACACAAAGAATACAGGAGCCAGAAAGGCTTAGGTCTGAAATCTTGCCGCACTGCTAATATGAAGCCCGAGTACGTTACTTAACCTCATGGTAAAATGGAAATAGTAGCAAGCAACACAGAGCAAGAAAACATGTGTAAGGGCACCCATTATGGTGCAGAGATAGAAGGTGCTTAATAAACAGACGCTATTATGTTCAAAAGTAAACTAAAATCCCCTACTTTGACTCTGTATCCCCTCTAGTCATCAACCTCATTTCTCACGTAGCCAAGGCAACAATCTACTGGAACCACCAACTACTACCTGCCTTCTAACCTACAGCTCCTACGACATTGCTTTTAACTGCCAAACGCAACACCAACGTTCAGTCCTCACCGCCCTTGAATTCTCAACTCTAATTCCAATGGCTGTTTCACTGTCTGAAATCCTAACTTCCTTTGGCGTCTATAACACTCTTCACACTCTCACTCTTCCTTCCGATCCTTTACCACTCAAATGCTGGGGTTCACCTCAGCTGCATCTCAGCCTTTCTGCTCAGCTTCATCTACGTACTCCCCACGTGGTTCCCGTGTTTCAGTCACTACTGACACTTCGGTAACTTCCAAATTTCTACCACCAGCTCTCCCTGAACTCCAATACTATAGATGTTGTGAGAATTAAGAAAAGGAAATCCCATCTAAAATGGAAGCGGGGGGCACCTGGGTGGCTCAGCTGGTTGAGCATCTGACTCTTGATTTTGGCTCGGGTCGATCTCACGGGTCAGATCAGGCTCCCCGCTCAGCAGGGAGTCTGCGTGGGATTCTGGTTCTCCATCTCCCGCTGCTCTTCCCCTGGGGCCTGCACACACTCTCTAATACAAAAAAATCTTGAAAACTAAAATAAAATGGAGACAGAAGACCAGAAGGGAAAGCTCTTCCGCTCTACCACTGGTGGTCTGACCTGCACGGCCACCCTACCTCAGCTACCACCGCTCTGGCCCAGCAGGAGGTCGAAAAGCTTCCTCCTTCCCCGCTGCCCACAACAGCCCAGCTCAGGTCAGCCAGTGAAGAGCCATTCTACTCCGAACTCCCCGTTTCCTCCAACGGAACCCCGATGGACTTTTTGTTTCTAACAGCCCTTCCAACTTCTCCCTTTCCTCTGGTAGAAGAGCTTACTTCTTTGTTCTCCAGACTTGCCATGGTTTTGCTGTAGCTTAGCTGTCCCAGACTGCAGTGCTCTGCTATTCCCAAATAAACCAATTTTTGCTGGTAAAGCGACTGGCAGTTTTATTTTTTAAGGTTACAATATATAGCTCTCACTGCCTCCTGAGATTTTCTGTCTGGATGTTCCAAAATCCCCTTTAAAAAAAAAAATCAATCAATCAATGTTGAAACTTATTCGCCCCCCAATCTCAATCTCCTCCTTTCCTCTCCCACTTGCTCCCCACTCCCACAGGGACAAACACAACCTTCTCCATATCTAGTATTTCCTCTTAAACCAATAAACTAGTGCCGTAAGCTATGGTCATTCAAGATTCATCCCTCTACTCATGGTTTTCATATTTTCATATCAATTTTAAATGAAAGCTTTAGAATATCTGACTCTTTTTTTAAAAAGGCCCATCATATAAAAAGTTCAGAATGGCTTATCTCATGGGTTAATTTTTTTTTTTTAAAGATTTTATTTATTTATTTGACAGACAGATCACAAGTAGGCAGAGAGGCAGACAGAGAGAGAGGAGGGGAAGCAGGCTCCCCGCTGAGCAGAGAGCCCGATGTGGGGCTCGATCCCAGGACTCTGGCATCCTGACCTGAGCCGAAGGCAGAGGCTTTAACCCACTGAGCCACCCAGGCGCCCCTCATGGGTTAATTTTTTCCACAATTAAAAGTCTTAAATTTGAGGGGGCGCCTGGGTGGCTCAATCGGTTAAGTGTCTGCCTTCAGCTCAGGTCATGATCTCAAGGTCCCAGAATCAAGCCCCACATTGGTCTCCCTGCTCAGCAGAGAGCCTGTTTCTTCCCCTGCCCCACCCCCCGCTGGTGCTCGCTCTCTCTCTCAAATAAATAAAATCTTAAAGAAACTCTCTCTGTCTACTTGTGATCTCTCTCTCTGTCAAATAAATAAATAAAAATAAAATCTTAAAAAAAAAAAAAAGAAACTCAAATAAATAAAATCTTAAAAAAAAAATCTAAAGTTTTCGTACAATACTGTTATCTCTGGGAGAGATGAGATTAAGGGCTACTACTTCATATTCAATACATTCCACGCCACAGGCGAGCCCACGAGTGTGTGCATGCCCACGCACACACACACTCCACCTTTCTTTACCATTTGAATTTTTTGCAATGAGCATGTTAACTATGTAATAAAAGCAAATAATTTTAAATATGCTGAAGCATTTTAAACTATATATATATACACACTCATAGGCAATGACAGCCTCTGTAACATGGGGATCTGTCATTAGACAACTACCTAGGAAACTGGATTTGATAGAATTCTCTTCCCAATAAACACCACGTTTTCATTTGTTTCAATTTTGTGGCTACCTTAAACTTGTAACAGTTCAGAAAGTTTTTTTATGGCACTGAAGAATAGTATTAAAAGAAATAATTTGGTAATGTTAAGGAAATAGTTCTGAAAAGAGTCAACAGTTCAAGAATTTACACTGCGCCACAAAGGTACAAAATACCATCTCTAAACAGAAGATGTTTAAATAGGTCATACTTAAATACAGTCTTTGCCTAAATAGGGCAAAATCCCTTATATTCACTATCGTAAAGTACTTGGAAATTCACTCATTCTGTGATACTACGAGGTCTACCACAGGAGGGTAGGACAAAATTCTCGGCCTCCTTGGCCAAATGGATTCCCTGTTACCTACTCAGGCAACATTTTCCTCATTAGCCCAAAGCAGTATATCCTTGTGATTAATTCTTAACCTAAAAGAGCTACCTGAAGTGCTCATCAAGTGTCCTGTCACAGATTAGACTTTTTCTTATGCTGAAGGCCATTTTGCTTTCAGTTATCAATGAGTTTCATGCACATAGATAGAGAAAGAGAAGTTAACATTGGTCTACTACACCATTTGGCATATAGTAATCAATGTTGTCTGAATTTATTATATATACCAGTATAAGCAGGCAAGCAACAGAGAGATTATTAAGTTGAAATTAAAAGGCTTCAATGTCTTAATGTCTATCTTCCTGGACATACTGGACTTCTGTGAAGAAAGGGTCTTTATCCACTTCTATATCCCCCAGCCCCTCACAGTGACACATGCTAAGAACCCAATAAACGTAAATGAACCAACTGACAAAGAAACTTCAGTTAAAAAATAAGAATAAAGTCAAAGTCTTAAAGAATTTCCTTCTTTTAACATTTTAAATTTGCAGCCTTTCCTTGGGAAAACAATTTTTGAACGTACGAACCCACTACAATTGTAGAATACTTTCAAACACTCTGCTTCTATTCCTCCCTCCCACCGTAGGCCCTTCCAAGGTAATGATCTCCAAAGCGTGGTATATGTATCCCAGAGAGCATAACAGAGGACTTATAAGTCTATGAGAAGTTAGACATTCTATATTCAATGCTTCCACATTTTTAGATTTAAAAGTTGTGCCAATATTTAATATACATATGGGCACTGATACTCTCACTCACCCCATTCATCAGACTGGCACAAGGCGAAGGTTCCACACTGGGGAAATATTAAGAGTGGTGCCCTCACTTGGATACTCCATTTCAGCACACTGAGAGTTATTTCGCATAGATTCTACATTAATAAAAACAGATCAGGGGGCCTAGGTGGCTCAGTCAGTGAAGCCACTGCCTTTGGCTCAGGTCATGATCCCATAGTCCAGGGATCCCCATATCAGGCTCCTTGCAGAGCGGGGAGCCTGCTTCTCCCCTGCCTCCCATTCCCCCTGTTTGTGCTTGCTCTCACCTCTCTCTCTCTCTCTCTCTCTCTCTGTCAAATAAATAAATAAAAATCTTTTTAAAAAATAATAAAATAAAGGGCACCTGGGTGGCTCAGTGGGTTAAGCCTCTGCCTTCGGCTCAGGTCATGACCTTAGGGTCCTGGGATCCAGGCCCAAATCTGGCTGGGGCTCTCTGTTCCACAGGGAGTGTGCTTCCCCTTTCTCTCTCTGCCTGTCTCTCTGCCTACTTGTGACCTCTCTCTCTCTCAAATAATTTTAAAAATCTTTAAAATAAAAAAATAAAAATAAAAATAGACCTTAAAACAGTATAGGATCTTTGTAAAGAGACAGAATGTGACAAAAACTTTGATTTCCTGATTTTCTTAAGGCCAAATATTTAAGAGTTGAATTTAAAGATGATAAGCAGTTTCCTTCTACACAAAGAGTTCTAAATATACTATTTATGTGATGACCCATGGCTATTAATAGCGCATGCTTCCTACTGGGTATATTCCAAAAAACAAAACAGACCATCTTTTCAAAGTGAAGTTATCACTTTAGGGGCACCTAGGTGACTCAGTTGGTTAGGTGTCTTGACTCTTGATTTCGGCTTAGGTCATGATCTCAGGATGGTAAGACCCAGCCCTGTGTTGGGCTCTGTGCTCAGCATGGACTCTGCTTGACACTGTCTCTCTCCCTCTGCAACCCCCCCAAAAGAAAATCAAGGTATCACTTTAATAAAGAGTGAGAAAATAACTGCTTCTCAGGGCACCTGGCTGGCTAGGTTGGTAGAGCATAAGACTCTTGATTTGGGATTGTGAGTTCAAGCCCCATGTTGGGTGTAAAGATTACTTAAAAATAAAATCTTTTTTTTTTTTAAGATTTTATTTATTTGACAGATAGATCACAAGTAGGCAGAGAGGCAGGCAGAGAGAGAGAGAGGTAGAAGCAGGCTTCCTGCTGAGCAGAGAGCCCAACGCAGGGCTCGATCCCAGGATCCTGAGATCCTGACCTGAGCTGAAGGCAGAGGCTTTAACCCACTGAGCCACCCAGGCGCCCCAAAAATAAAATCTTAAAAAAAAAGGAAGAAAAAAAGAAATGAAAAATGAAAAAACTGGAGCACCAAGGTGGCTCAGTCGGTTGAGCTGTTTGCGTTCAGCTCAGGTCATGATCTCAGTGTCCTGGCATCCAGCCCCACACTGGGCTCCCTGCTCAGCGGGGACACTGCTTCTCCCTCT
Source organism: Taxidea taxus jeffersonii (assembly GCA_003697995.1). Classification (NCBI taxonomy): domain Eukaryota; kingdom Metazoa; phylum Chordata; class Mammalia; order Carnivora; family Mustelidae; genus Taxidea; species Taxidea taxus. Next base: position 65,547 of record ML108055.1, read on the forward strand.
CCTCCCCTCCACTCCCCTCCGGCTTGTGTTCTCTCAGTCTCTGCCAAATAAGGAAATAAAATCTTAAAAAAAAAAAAGGAAAAAGTGATTTTCAAAGGATATCTGTATTACAGAGAAGACATTCTGGAAAATTATATTTGGAAATGTTTCCATTCATACATGATTTTGTTACTGGAACAATTAAAAATAGTCTGTTTTTTAAAGTCATCTACATAGGTTATAAGATTTGAAAACACATAAAGATTATCCCAGTGAATCAAAAAGTCTTAAAGAATTTTTTAAAATAGGTTCTACAGTTAATTTTTTATATGTATAAAAATGCAACAACTTCCAATTAATTGGCAAGAAAAACTGATTGAGACTAAGGAAGAAGGGAATGTCACAACCAATTTCAACACAATCCTGTCCATAATTGATTTTTGAGAATCTAAACATTATGAACGTTGCCAATAATGTGATTCTTCCATTTGGATCTATGAATCTTTGCCAGGTATCTTGTTTCACTCATGAAAATCATTAAAATAAAGAGTCAAAAGCCACTGAATTTGCAATCAGAACTTTGAAGAGTTGGGACACCTCAGTAACTCAGTTAGTTGAGTGTCTGCATTCTGCTCAAGTTCTGATCCCAGAGTCCTGGGATGAGTCCTGTGACTGGCTCCCTGCTGAGCAGGGAGCCTGCCTCTCTCTCTGCCAGCCACTCCCCCTGTGTGTGCAGATTCACACACACAAGCTGTCAGTCTCTGACAAATAACATAAAATCCTTAAAATTAAAAAAAAGAACTTTGAAGAGTTGTAGCTAAGTGTCACATCAAAATTTATCCTAGTTCATACACAGCACACTAGAATTGATAAATCAGCAACAGCAAATGTCTACTGAATGCTTTGATATTTTAATTGGGCATATCCTTTGCCTTTAAGAAACAGAACAAACCATAATCTCAGATTATATCTGAGCCATAAACTCAGCCATAAACTGTTATGTTAATAATCCTGAAGTCAAATTGTAAATTCAATTATTACCACCTGGGGCCCCTGGGTGGCTCAGTTAGTTAAGCATCCAACTCTTGATTTGGGCTCGGGTCATGACCTCAGAAGACCTGAGATCGAGGTTGGAATCCATGTAGGGCTCTGCTTAAGATTCCTCTCTCTCCCCCCCTCACCACCTTCATCATAAACCTCCTCTGCCCCCCCCCACACGTGTGCTCTCTCAAAGAGAAACAAAACATGAAAAAACAAAATAGAACCCAAAAAAATATCACTACCTCTGATTTCCCATGAAGATTAAAACTACACAAATAAGAGTGCCTGGCACAGTGCCTGAAATAAACAGATGCTCAATAAACATTAACCGCCTTCTCCCTAGCTTGAAGCCATGTGATTAGAGAATAAGGGGCCTGGGGTGCCTGGGTGGCTCAGTGGGGTAAGCCTCTGCCTTTGGCTCAGGTCACGATCTCAGGGTCCTGGGATCAAGCCCCGCATCGGGCTCTCTGCTCAGCGGGGAGTCTGCAACCCCCCCCCCCCCCGCCACCGCCTGCCTCTCTGCCTACTAGGATCTGTCAAATAAATAAAATCTTTAAAATAAAAAAGAGAGAGAGAGAATAACGGTCTTAAGAATGACAGATTTGAATTCTCACAGTATCACTTGTTGTCTGACTTTGAGCACATTTTTTAATTCCAACTTTAAAATATAGGGACCCTGGGTGGCTCAGTTGGTTAAGCAGCTGCCTTCGGCTCAGGTCATGATCCCAGCATCCTGGGATCGAGTCCCACATCGGGCTCCTTGCTCGGCAGGGAGCCTGCTTCTCCCTCTGCCTCTTCCTGCCACTCTGTCTGCCTGTGCTCGCTCCTGCTCTCTCTCTCTGACAAATAAATAAATAAAAATCTTTAAAATATATATATATATATATAAATAATAGGGCGCCTGGGTGGCTCAGTTGGTTAATCTATTGCCTTCAGCTCATGTCATGATCCTGGAGCCTGGGATCAAGTCCCACATCGGATTCCCAGCTCCATGGGAAGTCCGCTTCTCCCTCTGACCTTCTCCCCTCTCATGTTCGCGCATTCGCGTGTGCTCTCTCTCTCTCTCTCAAATGAATAAAATATTTTTAAAAAATAAAATAAAATAGAAATAATAATACCCACCTTATGGGTTAATGTGACAAGTCATTAAAAAATAATGCCTAAAGTCACTTAACCCATAAAAGACAATAAATGTCTAATCCTCCTCCTCTAAGATAGCTTATTCATACCTATAATAGAAGTATGTAGATTCATGGGTCACTGAACTTAAAGATAATCCATCAGGGGGCACCTGGGTGGCTCAGGTCATGATCCCAGGGTCCTGGGATCAAGCCCCGCAGTGGGCTCTCTGCTCAGCAGGGAGCCTGCTTCCCTTCCTCTCTCTCTGCCTGCCCCTCTGCCTACCTGTGACCTTTGTCTGTCAAATAAATAAAATCTTTTGAAAAAATAAAAATAAAAATAAATTAAAAATCCATGAGAATCCCTATCTTCAGCTACGAATTACAGGAATATACTATCCTGACACAGTGCGTGGCATGGAATGCGTACTCCATTAATGTTTATCAAACTCAGGTGAATTACTACAGCTACTGTCACTAAGCCAACGGGCAGCCTGGGCTAGCGTGCCCCAGCCTGGTGTGGGACTACGTCTATGCACATCAGTGCTCTTTCCACTATCATTTGTAGTCTCCCTAATTAATTCATCTACTTACTGAAAAAATATACGTTTATTCATATTAGTACAAATTCATCAAAGGGTCATAAGATGTTAGCATAATTTGAGTTTTTCGGGTTTCTGAGGCTAAGGAAGTCATTACAAACACTTTTATATAAAAGTAAAAAATAAGGGGCGCCTGGGTGGCTCAGTGGATTAAAGCCTCTGCCTTCAGCTCAGGTCATGATCCCAGGGTTCTGGGATCAAGCCCTGCATCGCGCTCTCTGCTCAGCAAAGAGCCTGCTTCCTCCTCTCTCTACTTCTCTGCCTGCTTGTGATCCCTGCCTGTCAAATAAATAAATAAAATCTTAAAAACAAAAAACAGAGTTACCTTTAAAAAAAAAAAGTAAAAAATACTGCATCTGCCTTCAGCTCAGGTCATGATCTCAAGATCCAGCAACTGAGCCCCACATCCAGCTTCCTGCTCAGCAGGGAGCCTGCTTCTCCCTCTCCACCCAGCTCCTGTGTTCTCTCTATATATAAAATATTTAAAAAATATTTAACCTTTTTAAACAGCTTAAATGGGGGGGGGGTCCTTTTGTTTTCAACTATCATCACCAACAAGTCACCTTTCTTTATAATTTCCTAAATGTAACCTGTGTAGGAAGGCTTTTAGAAGAGTGAAACTCTACAATGGCACAACCAATTCGAACTGCCAGCAGCAAACTCCAGCCAACAAATAAAGCGTTGGGGGAAGGAGAGAAGCGGCTCCATTCTTGCTCAACTCAAGGCTGAATACAGTTTGAGTGACATGACTCCGCAATGAATATACAAATGCAGGTACAACCGTATGGGGTGGGTTAAGCGATACGTGTAAGACACCTGGAAGACACACAGAGTCAACCCACAGCCTCTGGTTGACAGGTAGCAAACAGGTTTTTAAAGGTCTGAAAACTGCAGCCTCAGCGCTTTTGCAACACCTGCTTTTATGATCCGTCACGTGAAGCCAATAAGCAAAACTAACCAGCCCTACCAGGGCCGCACAACCACTCACAGGCTGGCCTGGTAAACGCATCGTCAAGCGAACGCAGGTAAAGCCGAAGGTCAGAGGCCTTCGCCTAACTTCCTTCCAGATGGCAGACGCTGCACGGGGACCGCGGTGTTCAAGCAGCCGACCCAAAATAAATAAAGGAATAACTAGGAATTCGGACATCGCCAAAGGTCTTCCTCATCCTCAATCCTTCCAGGGTGCCATCCCACGAAATAGGATTTGTTTGCCACGGAAACTCGCGACCCCTGCTACCCAAGGGTGAGCCCTGGTCACCACCTTCCAGGGACCCCTCGAGGCCAGCTTCCCAAAGCCCCCAAACCACGAACGCAACTGCTTCCTTCAGTGTAGACTCCATCACCTCTGTTAAGTTTCTGACGCACGTGATTTGGGGACGCAAACTTGCTAGAAACAGACTGAACACTTGAACACGTTTCTGTGAGCCCCGCCACCCTTGGATCCGAACGATTCCCAGGGAGGG